>APFE030704750.1:82680-138102 GCA_000404065.3 Pinus taeda | reverse complement strand
TTTTGTTATTTTAATTTAAAAATTTTATAAGTATCATTTTTTTCATACAGAACTCATAAATTTGCTATTCAACAAAAAATATTTATTTATTTTCATTGAAATCTTTTATTTAACATGTTATTTTTAATGAAAATATTCGAGAATACTTATTTTTTTTTTTAAATTATATCTATATGCAAAATGCGTTTTTGTGTGTTTAAAATTATTTTGTGTATTGAAGTATTAATTAACAATATATAAACAATTGTTAAAATAGCTGCATCGTTCTCAGGATCGATTGCGTGTCCATTTGCTGCTGGCTGGGGCTCCCAAGCTTGATCGACATGGAGGCGCAGATTCCCCCGCAGGGGCCTCCCTCCCCTCCTTCACCCTCTGCTGCTGAGGCGTTCAAAACTTTTCTGGCCTCTTTGCCAAAGAAGAAGATCACGGAAGCTGCAAAGTTTGTGAGGAAGCTAGAGGATATCCCTGAGGTCACCCTTCCGCCAGAAAGACCGTTCCAAGTAGCTCTATCTCTAGCAGATCGTGCCCTTATTGGCCAATTTACAGGTCTCTAGCCTTCCTCGAAAACCACAAAGAACTGGGTTGCGAGGAACTGGGCTCCTTTGATTAAAGGCAAGGTTGCCTCATTCTTCCTCGAGAGAGGATACTTTTTGTTCGAGTTTACTGCAAAAGAGGACAAAGATCTCATCTTCTGGAATGGCCTTTACTTCATGGGGTGGGTGAGACTCCCCAACCTCCTAGTACACTGTTGGAATTGGGATTCTCTGAAGCACATAGGAAACACCCTTGGCAAATTTATAGACAGGGCGAACAAAAAAGATTAGTATGACTGGGCCAGAATTTGCGTGGAGGTAGATCTAGAGATTGGACTACCGGAGGCCATCAAAATAATCATAGGCCCCTGGATCATATACAGAAACTGGATTATGAGCAGCTGATGTTTAAACACCGAAAGTGCCACGTCTATGGACATTTCGCCAGAGATTGTCCCTCTAATGGTGCAGAAGAAAAAGGGAAGGATGATGGCTGGAACCAGGAAAAGCGCTCCAAAACCTCGCACAAGAAGAATGCAAACGTGAATGCCAAAGTTCCAAAGACGGGTCCTGCTCAGAAATCCCCCACGGAAAATCAAGGGAATAAATTTGAGATCATTGGATCGGAAATCATGATCTCTCAGGAGGCAGGAATTCCAAAGGAGGTTACTCCGTCTAAAGCCTCCCCCTCATCCAAAAGCGCAACAAAGAGATCCAAAGGGAAGATTTCAGAAGAGGAGGAGGAAACCCAAGAATTAGAGGAATCAGAGGAAGAAGGAGAAATAAGAGACTCTCAATCATATCCCAAAAGATCCACAAGAGGACGCAAGTCTGCAAAGGAAAAAAGAGAGCAAGAAACTTATAAAGATAAACTTTAGGGTAGTCAGCCAACACTCCAGAAATTACTGGCAAAAACCTTGAAGACGACGAGGAATCAAGCCCAAGGTTCCAAAGGAGCCCACTCCAGCAAAAATAAATGATGAAGATAGTCTCCTGGAATTGTAGGGGAATGGGCACCAAAGCCAAGGAAGAAGAAATGAACAGTTTAATAAGACTGGAAGCCCCAGACATCCTTCTCATCCAGGAGACTAAATTAGAGGACTCAGCTTTCCTCCAAGCAAGCAAAAAATTTTGGAATAAAGACGGGGTGCATGCAACCTCTGCCCGTGGAGCTTCTGGAGGACTTGGGTCGCTTTGGAATCCTAATAAGTTCTCATTAATCTCTGAGTCCCTGAATACTCATTGGATTTTTTTAAAAGTGCAACATTTAGAATTTAAGGAAATTATTTGCCTGTTCAATGTATATGCTCCTAACAATGTAGGTGAGAAAAAAATATGTTGGGACTCCATAAAAAGCTTGGCAGATCTAGAGTACCTGGAAAATATAATCATAGCCAGAGATCTCAACCTCACCCTCCTCTCATCAGAAAAAAGAGGAGGCAGTATCGTCAGGGATCCGACAAGAGAATTAGCAAAAGACCTCATGCAGGATTGGGATCTGATAGACATTAAGCCGATTACTGGTAAGTTCACTTGGTCAAATAAGAGAGTTGGTTGGGGTTACATAACGGCAAGAATTGATAGATTTTTGGTTCAAAGTTCCTTCCTACTTCTTGGGTTAGAGGCTAGAATGCACATTCTTCACAGCAGTGTTTCAGATCACAAGCCCATTAGACTAGAGCTGTTGACCCCCAAGGATTTGGGGCCTATACCTTTCAGATTCAGCTCACTCTGGACCAAATAGGCAGACTTCATGGAAAAGGTTAGAGACTGCTGGAAAGATCTAGTCAAGGGCTCCATTTTTTTTGTTTGGGAGGAAAAACTAAGAAGGGTAAAAGCCATGCTGAAAAATTGGGCTAAGACCTTGCCCAACCCTGCTGCTGAAAGGAAAAAAATCCAAAGCGCTCTAGAAAATCAGCATCTCCATCTAGAAGCAGCTAAAATTACTAAAGATGAATTGGAAAAGGAGGCCCAACTCCAACAAAATTTCCACAAGGCCTGTCTGGCAGAAGAAGAATACTGGAGGCTCAAGTCCAGGAGTCTTTGGCTCAAATCTGGCGATAGAAACTCCTCCTTTTTCCATAAACAAGCCCAAGCCAGGAAATGCCGCAATTCCATCTCTGAAATAAAAGAAGATAAGTGCACCTTGAAGGATTTTGCCAGCATAAAAAAGGCAGCCTCAGAGCATTTTGAGAACTTATATAGGGAAGACATAGAGGCTCGTCATAATGATATTCTATTGGACGATGTCCCCAGCCTTATCACTTCCAGAATGAACCAAGCACTTGAAGGCAAAATCAATCAAAATGAAGTTAGGGAAGCCCTCTTCGCAATGGACCCTGATAAAGCCCCGGGACAGGACGATTTTACTCCTAGATTTCTCCAGACCTGTTGGTAGATTGTTGAAAAGGATTTATTCAGAATGATTCAAAAGTCCCAAGAATGTCAGAAAATTGGAGGTTGCACAAATTCAGCTTTTCTCGCCCTCATCCCTAAAGAAAAAGGTGCAAACTCTTTCCGCAGATTTCGCCCAATCTCCTTATGCAATATTGGGTACAAAGTGATAGCTAACAGGTTGAAGAAACTTCTCCCCAAAATCATCCCAGAGAACCAAGGTGGATTTATTCATGGCAGGCAGCTTGTGGACAACTTCGTTCTGGTCCAAGAGGCAATTCATTCCAGCCTTCACCGAAAGGAAAAAGGTATGGTTATTAAACGAGATCTAGCAAATGCTTTTGATCGTGTTAGACATAGCTTTTTGTTTGATGTATTGCACAAACTGGGGTTCGGTCAAAATTTCATCAAGTGGATTAGAGCCTGTATTTCGGAACCTTGGATTGCCCCCTTGGTGAATGGTAGGGCTGTTGAGTTTTTCAAAGCCTCTAGAGGGCTGAGGCAGGGGTGTCCCCTCTCACCCCTCCTTTTTTTGCTACAGGCTTCTGTCCTCAGCTTTTATTTAGAAAAAAAATAGCAAGATCAAGATATCGCTGGCCTGTGCATTGCAAGAGGGGTAAAGAGCATCAACCACGCCCTCTTTGCTGATGATACCTTGCTGCTGGGGGCTGCAACTCCTCATTCAACAATTAAATTTAAAGAAGTGCTGGAAGACTATTGTAAGGCTTCGGGCCGCGTATTAAATAATGGCAAATGCCATATCTACTATTGGAATATACCTACTTCAACTGTAAGATCCATTGCTAGATGTCTAGGCTTTGTAGCCTTTACATCTTGGTCCTCATTGAAATATCTTGGACTGCCCATCTTTCACAAGAGGGCCATGAGCAAAGACTGGTATCCCCAGATAGACAAATTCAAAGCAAAAATGCAGGCCTGGGATACTCCTGCCTCAACATTGCGGGAAAATCAGTGCTCATCAAAGCAGTGCTTAGCAGCCTTCCGTTATTCAAATTCTCAGTTCTCTTGGCGCCTGTGGGAATCATTAAAAAGATGGAGGAGCTAATAAGAAAAATTTTCTGGAAAGGAGGTAAACAAAACGAGAAGAAGATTCCCCTAGTCAACTGGGAAATTGTCACCAGACTGATTCAGGAGGGAGGACTGAACTTCAAAGACCTCAATGTTCAAAACTTAGCCATGGGAGCCAAATTGATTTGGAAAATCATAGCTTCAAATCCAGGTTGGGTCCAATTTTCACTGTGGAGAAAATACTTCAGAGGATCGAAACTTAGATGCCTAGATCAGCCCAAAAATCAACTCAGAACCCCTTTCAGCATGATCAACAGCAAAATTGACTCACTGATAAGAAACCATTCCTTTTGGATTCTAGGAAATGGGAAACGCATTAACCTGTGGAATGACAGTATATTGAATAGACCCCCGCTCGCAGACTCGGGTTCCATGACAGAGCTGAAATGATGGATGACAGAGGCTAACATCAGCACGCTATAGGACCTCTCGAACTGGAAGGGTGACGTTTGGATGGGTTGGAAATAGCTCCTAGTTCCACCCACCCTATAAACAGAACTGGTAATGTTCACCACGATGATGCACGGGCTGGCTCCAATACATGCACGCAGACAGGACGTGAGAGGTTGGGGCTCAAATCTGGCAGGTTACATAGTGGCTCAGGGCTATGCTAAATGTCTGGAGCGGCCTCACGTGCCTCCCAATCTTGCCCCCTGGGTTGGCATTTCGAAACTCCCTTCAATTCGAAAAGTCGATCACTTCTGCTGGCTACTTTGCCACCAAAAAATTCTAACTGACGACAAGCTATAGAAAAGGGGCATCTATGGACCTTCAAGATGCTCGCTATCCAAGGAAAGCTTGCAATCCGCCCTTCACCTCATGATAGAGTGCAAATTCGCAGTTTTCATCTGGCAGGAGCTTCTTGGTTCATGGAATTATAAGTTCACCTTCCCCTCCTCTGTCCCGGACCTGTTTGCAGGATGGATGGCTAGATATCTAGGCCCAAATCCAAAAAATAAAATAGTCAAGGCAGCTTGGAGTGCTCTACCTAAATTCATCAGTTGGCAAGTCTGGCTGGAAAGGAATAGAAGGATATTCCGAAATAAGGAACAGGACTTCAGAATAGTTGCCAATTCGGTGAAATATTAGCTAGTTGAGTGACTGGGAGACAAAAGAGATGATTCAAATCTAAGCCAGCAAGAGATTGATTTGGGAGTTTCCCTCAATTTCAAATATCAAAAATCGAAAAGCACATCTAAATCTCTCAAAGACTGGCAAATCAGGAAAAACGAAGAAGATTTTCAATCTTGGTTGTCCAAACTAACACTTCCCTCTCTCTTCTTTGATGGGGCAGCCAAAGGAAATCTAGGAATTGCTGGAGTTGGAGGGCTCATCATAAACCCAGATGATACATCTTCGCACAGATTTTCTTGGGGATTAGGCCGTTCCTCAAGCATACAAGCTAAAGCGATGGCCCTTTTTCAAGGAATCAAACTTCTCAAAGAGTTGGGCCTCAAGGAGGAAAATTTCTTTAGGGATTCCCAGGTTATCATCAAAGCAGTGGCGACCAATTCTAATCCAGCGGACCTGCAGCTCGCAAGGATAATTACAAGGATTAAATGCATGGCAAAGTCCCTGAAATTGAAATACTTTCATGTTTTGAGAACAAATAACAAAGAAGCTGACATTGAGGCAAACAAGGCAGTCCAGTTAGTTGCCAGAACTATTCTTAGAGAAAATGAAATCTTTTGGGACTCAATCCCCTAAAGAGCCATGTTTTACTGCATATTATTGAAACAATTTGTTTGTATTTCTAAGCTTGGGAACTCAACAGCCAAAGTCCACTATATAAAATGTAAAAAGAGGAGCCTGATAAGCATAGGCGCTATGTTCCTCTTGCTGGAGAGACATGCAGAAACTTGCCTCTCTTTCTATAACCGAATTTGTGGCTCTTTGCCAATCTGTTAATGAAATTACATAACCGTTTTTGCAAAAAAAAACAATATATAAACATATTAAAAATCTTAACTTCAAAATATTAATTTTATTAGTATTTTTTTAAAGTTTTGAAAAAGAAATCATTAAAAAAAACAAAAAATATAATTTTGGAAAAACTTATAAAACAAATATCTTAGGATGAAAAACAAGAAGAGGAATAAGACAGCTTGAAAAATGGTTAAAATAATCAACATTTAAAAAAATTTGTGCATACTTAAGACATAAGAAAATTTGAAGTGTCAAAAATATACCTCAAAGATGTTGACATTGCATTAATGTTTTTAAAAATCCGTATAAAAATCACCAACATTTTAAAGAAACCATACATACTTAATATATAAAAAAAAAATAAAGTGTCAAAAATAAGCCCAAAAAAAATGATTGATGTTGCATGAACACTTTTCAAAATTGACATGAAAATCACTAACATTTAAAAAAATGTACACTTAATAAATAAGAAAGTTTAATGTGTCAAAAATATGCTAAAAAAAAGGTTTCATTTTGCATTAACACTTTTCAAAATTAGATGATTCTTTACAACTTCTAAAAAAATGAGAACTCGGTACAGTTCCCGTTAAGTTGGTAACTTTGTTGTTGATGGAAAAGACAAGAAACATGCTCAGTGGCACTGGATTAGGGCATGAATTCTAGGCAGAGGCAATGGATACTGCATGTTACCTGTATGATAGATCACCTTCATCAGTGTTGGAAGATAAGATTCCACATGAGGTATGGATTGGTAAGAAACCCTCTCTCACATCCTAGGGTAGTTGGTTTCGATGCATATGTACATGTTCCAAAGGAGAAAAGAACCAAGTTGGATAGTAAATTTAAAATGGGCATCTTTATTGGGTATAAGGATGGTTTAAAAGGTTACAAGATTTAGAACCCATAAGCAAGGAAGGTTGTGTATAGTCGAGATATGGTGTTTAGAGAAGTGAAAGATGTTATTAAACATGAATTCATATCAAATGAAAATGAACCAAAGAAGATAGAGCTTGAACTAAAGGAGGAAGAATTATACTCTACAGAATAACATGGATAAAAAAGGAAGAACCACACACTCTAGTTTTGAGGAGATCATTTTGGGAGAGAAGGCAACCAGAGAGGTATAGTTCATTTTCTTTCTGTCCAAATTTTTCTTTATCTATCATTGATGATGATCCCAGAACTATCAGGGAGGTAGTGGATTCAGAAGATGGAAAATTCTAGAAGAAGGCCATGGTTGAAGAAATGAGAACTTTAAACAAAAATGAGGCTTGGGATCTAGTGGAGTTACTGACTGGAAAGAAACCTGTTGGCAGTAAATGGGTGTTTAAGAAGACGAATGTATAAGACAAGGTGGAGAAATACAAAACTTGGTTGGTAGCAAAAGGTTATTCCCAGGTGTTGGGAATTGGCTTTGGTGATATTTTTTCTCCCGTTGTCAAGTTAACTTCTATTATATTACTTTTATCTGTTGGTGTTACTTTTGATTTTAAGGTAGAATGGATGGATGTGAAGACACCATTTCTTCATTGGGGATTTGGAAGAAGAAATCTACATGCAACAACTAGAAGGCTTTGCAGTGAAGGGTAAGAAAGAATGGGTATGTAAGTTAAAAAAACTCTTTATGGGTTAAAGCAATCACTAAGGATGTGGTATCAAAAATTTGATACATATATACATGAACGTGGGTTCACAAGGAGCAAAGAGGATCACTGTGTGTGTTTTAAATTAACTGGTGATTGCGTTATTTATTTGGTTTTGTATGTGGATGATATGTTGTTGATTGGAAATGACATAGAAATTATCCAAGATGTGAATACCCAATTGTCCTCTAAATTTGATATGAAATATATTGGTGTTGTAAACTATATTTATAGGCATGGAAATTAAATGAGATTGATAAAATAGGAAGCTATAGTTAAACCAGAGGAAGTATGTTGAGACATATTGCATAGGTTTAATATGCAAGATAACAATCTGGTGAAGGTTCATATTCCTGTAGGTGTACAATTATCTGTTGAATAATGTCCCAAGACATAGGAAGAGGAAGAGGACATGTCCCATGTTCCATATGTGAGTGCAGTTGGTAGCCTAATGTATGCAATGGTCTATATGAGACCAGATATTGCACATGTAGTGGGAGTATTGAGTAGGTTTATGTCAAAACCAGTGAAGGAGCATTAAACAACAACGAAGCAAGCTTCATGTATCTCTTTGGCACTAGTGATTATTATTTGTGCTACCAAGGAAGACTAAGATTGGATAGAATGTTGGAAATACGTGGATTTATTGACACAGACAAGGCTAGAGATCTAGGTCATAGAAGATCTACAAGTGGGTATGTGTTTAACTTATTTGGAGGAGCATTCATTTGGATGAGCAAGAGATAGTTTCTAGTGGCACTTTCAAATATAGAGGTTGAATACATGGCAAACACTCATGCAAGCAAGGAAGCAGTCTGGTTGCAGAGATTGTGTTCAAGTATGGGGTTGATACAACGAGCTATAAGGGTAGATTGCGACAACCAAAGTGCAATTTTCTTGGCAAAGAACCTTATCATTTGAAGACAAAGCATATTGATGTTCAATCCCTTTGTGAGGGATATGGTTGAAGACAAAAAAATGTTGTTGGTAAACGTGGACACTTTGAAGAATGTTGCAGATGCATTGACAAAGTCTGTGAGCACTGAGAAGTTTTCTCGGTGTAGTGAAATAATGAGTGTTGCGATCTTGGACCAATGACTATGCACTCTTGTGGCCCCTTGTGTGGAAAGAAAACAACAAGTGGGGTTTTGCAGGGGGGTGGTAGGTCCCCGTGCCACGAGGTCTAGGGCAGCGCCCCGAGATTTTTATTTATTATTTTTATGCAAACCTAATAATAGTTGGGCAAACCCAAGGATGGTGGGCAGACCTACACATGGTTTTGCACATGGTTTTGAGCATGATGGTTTTGCCCATGCTATTTTGTATATCCAATCAAGGGAACTACAATTGTGTTCTAATTTAAGGTTAATAGATTAGAGTTTATGAATGCTTTGACATGTATATAGTCTTTGATCTCAGTTCCATAATCTTTGTTGCATAACTGACCTTCCTAGCCTTCTTCGATGTCAAAATTATAGTGAGCTTGGGGGCTTCTCTCCAAGCTTTTTGAGCATAGGAATAAAATCTTAAATCAAACTAAATAATTCATTCTCTTATAAACCAAAATTTGATCTCAGTGAACGTGAAACACCATCATCATCATTACAACATTAAAAATAATATAATGAAAAATCATTTTGATCTTCCCAATTTTAAGTCCTTTGAAAAAATCTCCCTATATATTTTTTCTATTTTTAAAAATTTGTTTACAAAATCAAAACTTACCGCCTTCAACCTAAAACCTAATTAAAAAACAAAAAAACCTAAAACCTGAAAAATAATGATACACCCATTTAAAAAAAACCTAAAACATGAAAAATAATGATACACCCATTTAAAAAATACTTAAATCTGTGCAATTCATTAAAAGAAATAAAATTACATAAACATCCAGATCCCTTACAATGGAGTTGACACCGTACATTTGTAAAATATTGTTAGTAATCATTTCCATTTACTTTCTCTCTTGTTTTTACGGCTTGCTTTTTGCACTTTCACATCAAAGAGAGATACATTCAAAAGTAAATTGATTTTACCAAAGTATACAATACCCAAAATATGTACATATTTATCAAATATCATTATGATAAAGTGTCTTCTACGCACGTGAATTTTAACTTGCAATCTTGTGACTTCGAGATTTGACATTCATTTTCGATCGACACCCCATTAAAAAAAATATTAAATAAATGGAAATAATTTTATATGAATAAAGGTTATTTTTTTTAATATAATAGGAAAATTAATCATAATTTAGTTGTCAAATCAATAATTAAGATAATTATTATTGGCTATTATCAATTAATGCAAGTGGATTCACTATTATTATTCTACGAAAATTAAGCTACTTGTAATCAAGATGGACTCATCACTATAATTTCATCCACTTGTAATCAACATTTAACATATTTCCTTATATCACGGATATACAAGCTCTTATCTAAACAAAAACAATTCTAAAACATAAATAAATATTATTTTCATACATATCTATAAAATTAATAATTTTAAAAAATACATTTTTATTTTATTTTTTTAATAATAATATTAAAAAAAAAATTATAAATTTTATTATAATTTGTTTTAATGAATAAATATAATATACATAAAAATATTATATATATAATATGTAATTATAGAGTTAATTTGCAACTCTAGTTGTGTATGGCTTAAGAAATGTATTTTAAAAAGTTGCAAGTCCATTTTTTATTTTGGGTATGAGACTTTTTTTCTTTTTTTTTTTTTTATTTTCTATATAATACTACCTAAGCACCCACAGGGGATTTGAATCGGTGACCTATCACAAGGAAAGGAAGGAGTGGGGGATTTGAACCAGTGACCTATCACAAGGAAAGGAAGGAGTGGGGGATTTGAACCGATGACCTATCGTAAGGAGTGCCTTAATAGTGAACCCATTCATCGTCAATCCAAAGCCCCGTGGGCTTTTGGATATGAAACTTAGTCCTAACATAATTTGTAATTTAAATAGGTTAGTAGAAAATCAATTATGATAAAAAAATATGTTTTAATTTTTAAAGCTTTTTATTTATTTATGTTAAGTTAAAAAATATTATTTATGATTTTCTCTTTTTTCTTTTATTATTATTATTATTTATTTTAATTTAAAATATTGATTAGTAAAATTAAATTAATAATTAATTTTTTATTTTATTTATTCAATTTAAAAGATCACTTTTTTTAGCTTTTGAAATATGGATTTAATATTAAAATATATCGATAAAATAAAAAAAATGAAAAAAGTAATAATTTCATAGACTAGATAATAATAAAGAAATAGATATAACAATAAAATGAAAGACACTCTAAATTCTGAATATTTTTTAGTTGATGAAAAACAAACTTAAGTAAAATTATGATTATGAAAAACTAACATATATTTGATTACTTGGTTCATGTAATGGACAAGCTAAAACTTAATATATTAATATATTATGTTGTAGGTATTAAGCACAATAAATTGAGATTGAAATTATAAATAATATGAAGTTTATTGAAAATACAAGACAAACTCATAAACCTGTGGTACAAACCAACATTATGTTTCTCATTCAAAAAATAATTAAATGTATTTTTTTCACGTCTACATGAGGACACTACTAAGAAAAATGAGAGTTAGATTCTACAATTTAAAAAAGAAAGGAAAATAACATACCACAAATGTGGTGAAAGATAAACCACACTATAAATATAAAACTACACAATTATATTTATTATAAAATTAAAAGATAAATCACATATATATATATATATATATATATATATATATATATATATAAAATAAAAAATAAAATAAAAATAAAATAGAAGTTTAAAGAAAAATTATAATTATAATTGTGAAGATAAAGGAATCATGTTCAAAGTTTTATTAAGAATGATCACATTAACATGCATCCAACCATAAAGAAAATGTTAAAAATATTATCTATTAAAGCAAGCAAGATTACATTGTAAAATATGTTCCATCTAATTCTAAAACTCAAACTCAGATAATAACAAGATTTGAGAATCCCGGCTGCAGGTGTTTGACATGAGACAAGGTACAATGGCGGCGCGTCGACTGGGTAGGTGGCAGTCCAGTTGCGCCATTTGTTATGGCTATGGGAAGGCGAGCTGGCCTTGCACACCTCCATTAAATGAAGCATTTACGACACCCCTCAGGCTCTCGGTTCATAGCGCGATGGCGGTCCGACTGTTCGTCACTCCCGCGGTTCCACTCCAGGCCCTCAGCTCCGTAAAGGTTGTTGCTATGGGTGACTCACGGAGCCTCTCAGTTAGCCTGTCTCTGCTAGCTTGTCTCTTCCGCTCGGCTCTGGCTCCAGAGGTTCACAGTGTCATTTGGTCTCTGTTTCCGCCTCTCTCTGCGCATCCGCTCCTCAGTCACCTCCCTCTGTGCATTTACCTCTGTTTCTGCCTCTCTCTGCGCATCTGTTCCCCACCCCTCTGTGCTTTCACCCCTCTGTGTATCCGCCCCTCTGTGCAGTCGCCCCCCTGTGACACTTCCTGGTTCATCACTATGCCGCGCGAAATACTCAGACTGGTGAGTAGGCGAGGCGACTCCCGAGGTCGTGCCACCCATCAGCACTCCTCCACCACCTCGGACCCATCCTCGGATGCGCTGGAGTTTGGTCACGCTAATTACCCGACTACTAGAAGTGGTAGGGGCAGAGGTAGAGGGCGTGCTAGGAATGAAGTCTGTGAGCATAGTGCACATCCCACTGCCCGTTTCCGCATTTCGTGCTCCCTGGCGAACTCGTCCTTCATAGTATCGGTCACGATTGAAAAATGTGAGAATGCGGCTCATCTTGGGGCTTCGGCAGAGCAGAGGCAGGCCAATCCTAATGTCGACCAACGGCAAGTCAGAGGAGGCCTGTCTGCTATGAATCCTGAAGCCGATGCAGGTCCAAGCGCGCCGACAAGAGAAGCGGTCCATTCGTCAGACTCAAGTGACTCAGAGAAATTTGAGTGCAAGATAGTTGAGGAACAGCTGTCTACCTCAGTCGACGAATGAACCAGCCAATGCCTCAGTTTTTGTTCTGCAGCCGAAGTAGGAGTTTGCCTCCCTTTCAATCTACTGTATCAGTGCCTGTTTCAGGTCCTTGTCAACTCCACTTGATGAAGTCTGTTATTGTTTTGTTTATGTTGGAGTCTGTTATAGTTCTGTTTATGTTGGAGTCCGCAAAGTTTAACTTTGTAATGAATCGCTGCATGGTTAGTTTTGGAGTTTTTTTGGAATGGTTAATGTTCCTGAAAGTAAACCACTCTGATGTAAGTCTATCGCTAGCTCCATAGTCAGGATGACAAGAATTACTCTGTCAAATGCCAACCTCATGGTAAGAATCTTCGAGGCTTACCTTGCTGTAACAATTTTTGTATAATAATAGGAGTAGACCAATTGAGAAAAAAAAATAACAAGATTTGAGAAGAGAAAATACAAGCTCAAAATTTTTATTAAAAATATTATTAAGAAATCTATAGACTAAGCTATAAAAATGGCACACATAAAATAGTCAAATTTTTTAATATTGCACATAATTTTACAAACACAAAATTATTAAAAAAATAAAGCTTTTACCTATATCTTAACAAATTTTGGGGGTTACAAACACGGACTTACATCTTATCATTGGATCAACATCTTATCATTTGTTGGAATGGATATGTTATTAGATGTTAAATGATTGAATTAATTAAATATTTAAATAAAAATGATATGAGAATAATGGTTATAAATTTATTATTTATTAAAAATTATATATTATTTGGTTTAGAGTTTTTTTTACACATAAAAGACTTTGTAATTCTTATAAAAAGAAAATAAAATAAAAACACCAATCTAACATAAATGTCATAAAAGGAAATTAGAAAGATGATATACATGTCATATACATGTTTGTAATAGTTATTAAAAACAAATTAATATACACATGAACATCAATGTACCATGTTAAACAACTAGATTAAAAATAAAAAATCTTATTACCAAACCAAATCAAGAGAAGAATGAAGTCCACCACTTACAATTAAATAATATATATATAGATAGATATATATTCAAGAAAATATGATTATTTTCAATAACTCCATAATATATTAATACTTGTACCCATATATATATATAAAATATTTCTACATGACACATTTATAAGGATCAATTTGCCACCTCTAGCATTAAACCTAATTCTAAGAGTGTACCTAGAACAACTAAACTAATCCTCAAAGCTAAAATAAAATAAAATTCACCCATCAAAACAACACTAACATGCATGTAGTGGCTTAATAATTATAAACAACCAATTACAACACACTTATTATTGGTTTTATAACACTATACTAATACATATATTGTTCATTCTGTGATTATCAAATAGTTGTAAATAACATTATCAATGAAAATTAATATATTCATAAATAGTTGTAAATAACATTACTTTGTAAATAACAATATTTTTTTCCCAAAAAAATACCATTACTTTTTAAATTTGTTGGGTAACTTATTTTTATATAATATTTTATAATATTTTTTTTATATTTTTTTCAATTATAATAAAATTAATTAAATTTAAACATTTTAAAATATAAATAAACATTAATATCTTAAATAATACGTAAGAAATTTAATTTAAATAAACATTTTAACCATAAACCCACATTAACAATACCTTGAATAATATAAGGAAAAAACACGTTTTAATATAATTTAACATTAACAATATCTTAATGATAAGATTATAAATCAATTTTATTTTTAATAGATTATATGGTTTATAGTTTTGTAATTTAATTATTTATATAGATTTTAAATATTATAAATATTTTAATTATATTTTTTTTATAATATTGTTTAAAAAATTAAAATAATAATATATAATAAAATTTAAATTTAACAGGCGTTAAAATATATTTAAATTATTTTTTTATAATATTGTTTAAAAAAATATTATATAATAAGAAATCAAATAATTAATTAATTATACAGTGTGAATGATTTTTCTTTACTTTTAATTTAAATATTTTTAAATTAACTTATTTAATTATAAATAAATATTTTTAATTATATCCAATTTTTTATACTTATAATTTTATTTTTTTATTCTATTAAATATTTATTAGCTTACCATAACAACTTTATTTAATAGTGAAAAGCTTACCATAACAACTTTTATTTAATAGTTTTCACTAGTTCTTAATTAACTTATTTTAAAAATAATTAAATAATTTAAATTAATTAATTTAATTCAAATTATATATTAATAAATTTTATGTGTTTAGGGGTGGTAAGAGATTGAGGGGTACCCCATCATCCTTAAAAGGATAAAGTGTTTGGGTACTCATGGGATCTTGGTTATATGACAAATAATCAAGTAGAGATATATGGTCTCTACCAAAGACTATTATCATCTAAAAAACATTAGCATTGGACACATTTACTGTTATAGGAGGTTCTATCATAATCTTGCATCATCTAGTGAAAGGCTCCCTCTCAAAGGAGAAATATATGGAAAACATCATGAAAAGAATTAGGAAAATTGTAGAAGATATCCCATTCAAAGCATATTTCCATGTCTTAAGAGATTTCAACAAAGAAACATACTAGTATGCTAATGAGGGGCATAAATTGAATATAGGTGAATTAAATGTTAATCGTCAAATCATGCATACTATAATTCCTTAATGACTCGTGAAGTCTATTAAAAAAATTCCCTAGTAGTATTATGTGTCGTAAATTTTGTGTTTTGTTGGGGCAGTTTGTAAGGTAATCACCTACAAAACCCCTCTTTTTGTTGTTGATATATATTCTCCTTAGGAAAATCTTGTATTCTTATTGGAAATGAGAAAACAATTGGAAATTTTTGATGAGTTAGCTCTGTAATTCTTGATGTATAAATCACGTGTTTCATTAATACCTTAAACATATATTAGCCAAGTCAATTAAAAACATTCATTTCATTCTTCCCCATAGAGGGCATAATTACATGGGCCCTCTCCCCTTGCCCTGACATAATGAAAGGGAAACTATGTAAATGCCACGACATGCAGGTAACCTGGGATGTTGGATGCCCATGGGTCACTTAAGCGATTCATACAATGATGGAGTAAAGAACCTTACGTCAAGCTATTCAACAGGTTGGTACTATGTCGCACAAGTTGGTGTTATAGTGGAAGGTGGTAGTGATATGTGCTCCTCCAGGCATGATGGATAAGTAGTAAGGGTACTATTGATTAATCTTCTAGAGAGGTGGTAATCATGGAAGTTTCTCATCCCAAACTCAATGACACACTGCCCAATCATAGGTGTAATGCAGAGCAACACACTACATACCTATACATTTCCAATGCATTCAGCGTCCTAGAAAGACAAACGTCGTTGAACTTGGAAATATTGAGCATACTAAGGCACGCTCATAATTATATCATGGTTATGTCGATTTTCCTAAGTAACGTTTCCTTTCTCACTGGAGGTTTCCATTTGCGTGTCTAAGTGTTCTAGTTACGAACCTAGTGGTGGGCACCTCGACATTTCATGTAAGCCTTCTCATAGTCAAAATCTACCTCCTTCACATCAACTTGTGTATATTTGGGTCATACTGTGGTTTTTTTGGATTATGGATTTGTCTTTCATTTGCAAATTCACCGATTCAGGTTAGCTTTCCTAGCGTTATCTATTCTATGTGACTCTCCCTACAGAGTTTGCTCCTAGCCTTCTTATTCACCTTCTTCATTCTCTTTCTTCTATGCTCTCAAGCCCCTGCGATGTCATTCATATTTTCAACCTCTCTCAATCTGTCACTTCTAATCTGATCCATCTCACTACACCTGAATTCACAATTGTTATCCATTCCCTCTTTCGCTTTTCTCATCTCTATCAACCCTACATCTCTTACTCTCCTCAGTTTAGCATGCCACGAGGAAGATCCACTGTCTCTCGTAGAGGAAGTGGCAAGGGTCATTCCTCAGTGTCAATGCCAACTCCAAATTATGTAACCTCTATGTCCGAACTATGTGCTCATGCATAAGCCAAGGATACTATGGCTTATTATGAGGACTTAATCATAGAACTTGCCCGCCAGAAATTGATGATTGATTGAAGCTTAAGTGCACCAAGAATGGTGATGTGCTCTAGACCACCATCTACAGACTGAGATTAGATACTAGATCCCAAACTTAGGCACTTCCACTCGCTTGTGCTTTTCAAGCTATATGCAAGTAATTAATGTTTATTGGAATACAAAATTCCTCACGGGGTGCATTCTTACAAACAAAAACAATGCTCAGCAGCAAAATGCTTTCAAGCTAGCAAAATGGAGGAGAAATTGGACAGACTAGATTAAAATCTAATTATTCTCCTTAGTGAATGCACCAACAATCCATTCCTTGGGAATGAGATTGGTTCTTAGCAATCCCCTAATTGGACAACTCAACACAACAATCTATATGCATTTCTAGTATTTTTCATATAGTTTTTGCAATGTCTCTTATCTAGTCAAGCCATGGCAATTTAGAAGTTGGCCCAATTAGTATATGTGCTATTTTTTTTGTTTACGAGACGTTATACTTCATAGAGGTCTCTATTACCTCAAAACTTTAAATCTAAGCCTCTTGTCTGGTTTCCCACTTAGCAAACGAGAGGCAGAGAACCACTAACAATGTAACTTGCTAATGTAACTTTTTGAAGCAGTAATACAAAGTGCCTTGGAAAAAAAATAACATTCATATGAGAGTAGAGATTTCCACGGTTATTCAAATTGTCAAATTTTTGGAAGCAAAATGGGTAGATGACTAAGCTTGTCCTCCATCTTGGGTGGACACTCGACCTATCATCTTTTAGCTTTCTGGTCCGTGATGGTGGGTGGAGTGCCCCCCTAAAACTTAGGACATGCTTATCCATCTACACAATTTGCTTTAGAAAATTTTGACAAATAACATTCATTTCATTCAGGTTATTTTCATTATTTTCTCTCTTTTGTTAATACTCCATGAATTTAGGCTTAAAATAATATTCACTTACATAACATTTTTGAAATAACTACGTGTGCATTTTGATTTCTATTTAAGTTATTTCAACGTTAATTAAATCTATAACAAATATATTATATTTTTTTATATAAATTTAATTAAATTTAATCAAAAATTAATATAATCAAATTTTCATCATAACTTAAATTTAAATGCATTTTAAAATTTTGAATAAAGATTTTTGTAATTTTAAATAAATCTAAAAATTTAAATAACGATAAAAAACTCTAAATCAATAACTCCAATTTTTGAATTATAAAATTTCAAATCACTAATTTTAATTCTTAAATCACAAATTCATTTATAAGAAAGCTTGCTTCCTAATTGAATTACTTTATTTTGTTTTTATTTATCATTTTATTTTATTTTATTAAATTTTTTTATTTTTTTATTTTTTTATTCAGCTAATACATATTTATTTACAACAATCACATTATTTAATATATTTTTAAAAATTTTATTTATTATTAAAATTATATATTATTTTAAATTAAACCTATTTAATAATAAAATATATTTTAAGTTAATATATTATTAGTTTTATTAATAAATATCAATTTACATTATTCATATTATGTAATATATTTTAATACCCAAAATTACTTCTATTCATTACAAAATTTTCTTTGTGGTTTGAACTTCAGATTTAAAATAATCGAAAGCTGTTATCTAAATTTGGATAATTACGTTTTTAACAATTTATTTCGTAATTATATTCATTAATATAAGCAACCTTGTAAAAGAATTCAATTATTTTTTTTCAAAATACTAAAATGTTTTTTGTTTTGTTTTGTTTTTTTTTTGGGTAAAAAGAAAAAACATTGCATTATTTTACATCAAAGATAATTCTGCTACTAGGGAAACCAAACTATATGAATGGAAATATATATTTTTTGGGGAGAAAAAAAAATAAAACCACCAAAACTGAGTCGAAGTGTACCAAAGGAAACTTGCTAATAGGCATGCAATAAAAATATCCCATGCCTCAAGCATGGTGTATCCATCTTGGGCCATTTAATCTTTGCTATCACATCGCAGAAAATATCAAATTATGTTATTACAAATTAATTTGTAAAATTGAAATTAAATATTTATAAATTAAAATTAAAAATTTTATTATAATTTTAGTACAAATATTTTTTATAGTTAATAATGTTGATAAAACTTTTTAATAAACTATGTATTGTGTTTATTAATAAACACAACACATTTATAAGAAATTTTCATCAGAAATAACTTTATTATAAATCTAAATATAATTTGACCCTTTCAAACTTACTCAATTATAAACCATAAATACACAATTCAATCATTTTTTAACTCATTACAAAATTCTCTCTTTCAATAATTTATATATTGAAACTCATCCAGAACTTTCATTTCATTTTATTTCCATCCCATCACTCAATTTTCCATATTTCATTATTACATGTCAACTGACCACTACATCATTTAATGAATTCAGTTCCATCAAACTCGTTAATGGATGGGTAACAGTCACATCATTTGATGACTACTATTTCATATCAACGGGTCGTAATGTAATGTTTATGTCAAGCAGATATAAAAAAAAATAAATTCTACATTATTATGTTAGGATGTAATTATTATTTTTCAACCAAAATGATTTAAGAGGATTTGAATTAATTGATATATAGAAGAATGATTTATCTATCTATAAAATATTAAATTGTAATTAACAATCTCTGCATTACTAACTGCACAGTCTATTTATCTATCTTAATGTAAAATTTCTATAAACATTTCTGCATAACTATTAATTCACTCTCCATAACACCATGGAATTTCAATGCACCTGATCTTAATTTCATTTTCCATAACAACTAATTTAGTCTTTGTAACTGTTCATGCACCATATTGTTGCTACAATCTAGCAAGGGAAGTTTGACTGAATGTTTTCGATTTTAAAAATGTTAAATAGTTTTTACATAATTTTAATTTTTAGCTAATTTGAAATAGACTGTGTTCTATTAAAAATTTAATTCATTTAATTCTTTATTTCTCATATAATGATATATTGAACATGATAAAAATATATTCAAATAAATTGAAACACAAGCACATGTTTGGCATACCAACAGGACTAATGAGGCTCGTTAAGACTTCGCAACACCCTTGAGGTATTCTAAGGTACATAAAATGAAGACCTTGAATGCCACGTAACAAAATTGATGGGAAAGAGAGGAAAGATTGTATCACATAGCTACCACACAACTATAAATAAGCTTTACGTTCTGAATCTGCAAATATATCAATTTGATTGAAATGATGTACACCGCGGGTACACACAATCTCCTGGGAGATTCATGCATTTTCAAAAACATATATTCCAATTTGATTGAAATGATGGACACGGTACTCGCAATTCCTGTGGATGATATTTCTGGCGAGACCACCAACAAAAATAGTTCTCTATTATTCTGTTGCAAAATTGATCTGCCAAACAATGATTTTGTACGAGTAAATTACACTCCAATTTTTCATTGGCTTCAGATGAAAAAAAAGCCAATTTCTGAGTCAGACACATCTCAAAGTTTTTGGATTGAATATCTGAATGAATATGAAGTGGAAATCTCTAGCATTAGTCGTAATCATCAGAAAAATGAACATTAGTATTTAGATTTGTCTGACAAGAACAGACAAGTGGATGCAGATCTGTTACATTTGCTATCTCCAGCAAAGATTTCATACACTCCTAAGTGATATAATAATTAGCTTAAAACATAAAACCTGTACATATGGAGGAAACTGAAGAAATAGGTTACACAGTAGACAATTCATTCTGGTATGAGCAGCCAGGACAATAATATCCCGGTGCAGCTAAAGCTAACATGAACGAATTAACACTGCAATTCATAACTTCTAGATTCCTCCATGTTCAAAAACAGGCTTCAGGTTTGAAAATATAAATGAAAGTCAGATACAAATAGAGTATCAATTGTAATAAGCATTGCCATACTGCTGTGAATCAAACAATTCTGGAGTCAGATGCAGAATTTCCTCGAGAGCATCTGAAATAGGTGGCATGTTGAACAAATCAGTGCATGGATATGAAGCCATCAATTGAGTGCTGTTGAAATCGTTTGCCTCTTGTTGTTGTTGCTGCTGCTGAGGTTGCTGTTGTGGCTGCAACTGCTGTGGTTGCTCTTGTGGCTGCTGCTGCTGTACTTCTGGATTGAAGTATAGCCCAAAATAATTTGTTTCAATGAACCTTTCCAAATCTGCCATAAAGTGATCACTTGTGTCAAAGCCAGTGCTAGCAGTAGTGATGGTAGAATAATTTTCTTGAGGAACTCTAACACCATGATCAAAGGTGTTATTAATGTTGATGCCCTTGGGGCTACAAACACTGGATGCAGGGCTGGTTGAAACAGACAATGGGAAATACCCACTAATTATCTGGTCCAACAGACCTGAATCTGAAGAGCCATTGCTATCGGCAAGGTTTTGGAATTGATGTTCCACATTAGAGCTCAATGCATAAGCATATGGTGACACTGGACTGCAAACCTCAGAAGAAGGCTCTTCTAAGCATGGAAGAAAATAAGCATTTTCAACAGGGTTTGACAGTGACATCACAGTAGCTGGGATGGTTGTTATGTTGTTGTTGAAGCTGGCAGGTTGATGATCAGAGATTTTTGTGACTGTGGAACAAGTGGTTGATGAAGAGACAGAGGATGAAATGGTGGAATGATGGGTCTGATCAATGCTGTGTTTTGATGACGAGAGTAGGATAGGATCAGCCCGGGGCAAATTCTGCCAAGAGTTGGTATTATAACTATGATGATCTCTAGGAAGAGAGACGGGGACCACACTCCTGGAACCAGCTCCTGAAAGCGACTGGACATTATTGTTCGCAATCTCATTTTTTGAAGGCCTCAAGCAACTGTTCATAACAATATTTCCCAGCATGTTATACCCACCATTAAAACCGAACTGTTGTTTCTGCTGCTGCTGCTTGGGTTCATTGCAGGGGCCAGGCCTGTTGGTGCTGGGATCTCGCCATAGGTAATCAGGCCACGAGTCTTGCAGCTTTTGAGGCTTGTGTGAAAATGGGTCTTTGATATTAGTGGGAAAGGGAGTAACAGTATGAGCTACAGGAGCTGTTGATAGGACACAGTGCTCTGAATTGAGATATATGAAGTTGGTCCGCGCCTTGATCCCCCTCATGGCTCTTGCAGCGAAGTCATAAGCATATGCTGCTTCCTCTGCAGTGTCGAATGTTCCAAGCCACCGACGTTCTTTGGTTTTTGGGTCACGAATTTCTGCAGCAAAACGACCCCATGGGCGCCTGCGGACACCTCTGTATCTACCAGCCTCCTTCCCCCGCTTGAACTGCTTCTCTGAGAGCTTGCTAGGGCTCAGACTTACATTCTTCTGCAACTCTGACTGCTGCTGGGACTTCATTGTATTTTGGACTTAGAATATAGTGAACCGGGTCCACAGAATTCTGGGCCGATCGCAAATCAGGAGGAACAAAATATATGTATATATCCCACGATATATCTCAAAGTGGGTGCTGCAGAAGTGATCATGGTGTGTGATATCAGTACAAGAGAAATTCAAATAAAAGTTTTTACAAAATACCAAAATGAGTGCCCTGTGATATTGTGATATATTCAGTACAAGCATAAACACAAACAATGCCTTAGAAGGAAAAGCTATGCATGTAGTTCAAGGCATCCATAAAAAATGCAGAGATCAAAATGGATAAAACTGAGATTCATCATTCCACTCTATATGGGCATAAGAGAATCAACACATGCAGAAGAGTTTCTTTCACAGTTTACAAAATGCAAATAAGAGCATTAGAATCTGATGTTATACAAAACTATGCAATAGAAAACCACATGGGTATAATCATACTAGAAAAACACATGCATGCAAAAGGAATTGATTCAGAGGGCAGTGGGCATCTGGAACTTTTGATTTCAGATGCTCCTCAAATGCTGAGGCTAATATCTCACACAGTCTTCAAGTTCATCTTATGGTTTCTCAAGACATTTTAACTCATAAAATCTAAAAAGTTCTTGCAAGTCAGTACTCACAGAAATAATCAATGACTGCTTTCACGCCTGCTGATAAGATACATACAATAACAGCAGCACCTTACACAATGTCAATTCCAGAGAGCTCTTTAAGGCTTCTTCCCAGCTTTTCCAATGGCACCAGTAGTTCCTGGAGTAAGGCCTAACTGCTCATGTGTAGGGTTTTGATTCACAGACGGGAGGGCAGGGATGTTACATGACAAAATTATAAGAATGGCTGCCTGATATATATGGCTTGCTCACCACCGTTGGACTCTAGCACCTAGCTAGGGCTTCTGTGTCTCATGTGTCCTTGTCTTCGACTTGAACTTTGTGAACGTACACTGTGCATGGGAAGGTGGTCTGTCTTAATTTGTGTGCACAGCACCCAAGAAGATACTGGCGGCCGCAAACCCTATCTCCACGTCGGGCTTGTAGGATTATGTATTCATTCGGTTCCCTTAAAAAATGGGATTGCTTGATTGTATTCATTCCTTTTTCCCACTGGTCACTCGTAATCATTAACTTCACTTTCTATCTGTTTTAGATATATAAAAATTCGTTATAAATGATTTTTATAAAATATTTATATAAAAAATATATCATTCAAACACTATAACGGTAAAGATTTATTGAATTTTTTTGGTCCTGATTCAGTTAATTTTTGGCGGTACAGGCAATTCCTACGCAAACACTTCCATTTGAATATTTTCAATAAATCTATAATATGACAAATTTTTAGATATTTGTCTATTATTAGTATGTTTATTTACATATTCTAAAAATTTATTTTTTGATTTTAAAATTTAAATATTTTTTTAATAAATCTATAAAGTGATGAGTCATATGTTTATCTTAAAGAATTTGGACATATGTTCATCATCTATTAGAGTGATGTGTAGTATTCTCACCTCCAAAAGTTAATAATAATTTGTTTCTTTTTTCTATTGATCTTACATGACAAATTTGCATGTTATCTTCTAAACTCCATCTATTTTGACATTTTTACACTATTTTTTGGAGTGATGGGTGTATGTTCCTAACAAGTTTCCCTTTATCGGTTGACCTTAAATAACAAGTCTTTATTTTTATTTCCATTGACTTTCAATAAACAATTGTCATGCTCCCTTCCAACATCCACCTATTTAAAATTTGGACATCTCTCTATCATCCTTTAGAGTCATGGGCGCACAGCTAAGGTAGACAAGTTCCCCTTTTCCCATTGATCTTAAATAACAAGGTGTTCCTCTTTTTATGACCTTACACAACAAGTTGTCATGTTCACCTCCAAATTCTACCTCTTTAGAATCTCCTCCACCATCCTTTCGAGTGTTGGGTGGTATACCCACCTAAACACCCTAGAAGTTTCTCTTTTCCAGTTGACCTTAAAAAACAAGTTTTTTTAGTTAACATTACACGGCAAGTGTCACCTTCAAAATCTCCCTATTTAGAATGTGGAAATTTATCCACCATCCTTTGGAGCGACTGGTGGTATGCTCACCGGAAATTTCTCTACCATCCTTTAAAGTGATGGGTGGTATGCTCACCCAATGGCTAGACAAGTTCCCTTATTGAGTTAGCCTTAAATAACACAATGTTTCTATTTTTGTGTCAACTTTGCACAACAACTTGGAATGTTCAACTCAAAACACAACTTGTTTAAAATCTAGAGGTCTCTCCACCATTCTTTAGAGTGATGGTGACATGTTCATTTAGAAGTTGACAAATTTCCCATTTTCCTTTAATTCACCTCCACACCTTACAATTTGGATCCTAAACATTTTTTTAATAATTGAAACATTTTGGGATTAACAAATTCCCCCTTTTCCATTAATTTAGGTCCGTGTTCTACCATTTGCATTCTAAACAATTTTTTAATAATTTGAACATTTTGCTACCAATCCTTGAAGTGATACGTGACATAATCACCTTAAAATCCACAATTTTGGAATTTGAATATTGTCCTTTAACACACTAAATACAAAAACACATAAACACACCAAATACAAAAACTCATATACATATACAATTTAAGTCACTAGATACAAAAATTATCTATAAAATTGTAACAATAACAACTAAGATATATTTCTTTTAATTAAAAATTTAACCATAAAAATTTCCCATTATCAAATTTCATTGCGATTCAAATTTTATGGATATTAAAATAATTATGATTTAAATTTTATACCTATTAAAACAAAATATAATTTTGTGAAAATTTTAAATCAAACAAAATCATTAAAATACAATAATAATTGTATATTATAAAATGCTCACTTCTTATACCAAATCTATATAAAAAAATGAAAGTGGTCAATGTCTCTACATGCCAAAGCCTAAAATGGAAGCTAAAGGCATTTATAGTGCACTTTGCAGAAGAAAATGGAAGATAAAGTTGATATAGACGTTAGTCACTTTGGTGTATGGTCTGAAATGGCAGGTGGATTTAATAAATGTCTTTCAGGGAGAACACATTTTTTTCCTTGTCAAGGTGGGCATGTGATATGGGGATGACGGGTGTAGCATGGAGTCTGTACTTTATTAGTTAATGCAAACCCTTGACTTTACTTGTCATGGTTACTGTATAGGATTATATTTATAGAAATAGATTAAATTTGTACCGAGATTGGATTTGAACCAGAGAAATTGAATGCTCAGTTGAAAGGGCCTGGTGAACATGGAGGATAGAATTGAATAAAAGATTGTCAACATAATCGAATAGAAGATTGTATGAAGTGCACAGGATGAAACGGGTCTTGTCCAGAAAGGATTGGGCTGTGACTATGGAGTCAGGCGATTAATCGAATGATGGAATGTTTGCTAGACAATCTGCTAGTTTTTCGTATAAGAAGTACAATGAAACACAATATTATTTAAATCCTGATGTCTGCATCCTCGTCCTTACAGTTTAGATTTCCTTCACAGGACTGATGGCTTTCAGTGACCTTAATGGCATGGCTTGAGCTTTGGGCAAAGCAAACTACTTTTGTACTTAGTTCCAATGAAATTTCTGGCAGGAGTTGTTGACGAGATTGATACTCAGATATTGCTCATCTGGTTACGACAAACAAATATTTTGTTTGTAGTTTATATATACACTGGGACTACTATCAGCACGTTTAATTATATGTCAGTACTTGTAACTGGGTCCTGTGATTCTGCGCAAGATTCCATCGGGAAGCAAATAGAGTCTGTCTGTTTGCTGTAATTTCCCAAAAGAACAAATCGTCAGAAATTCAAAGCAGCCATCGATACCGAAGCCCGTGCCATGATGACAGTTCTGATCTTTATTCCTTAACACGTCCTCTTCTTCTCTGATCTGATCAGTATACCTTCAATTCTGTGTGTTGAGAAATGGTATTCGTGTGTTTAAATGTAGGTGATGGACTGGTCCATCACAATTCATAAACTGTTATGCAAAATAAAGATTAGGGCCATAGATAAAAGTGTAAATTTAGAGGCGTAAAGTATGTACGTTAAGATGGATTATTGTATAAAACAGATTTTTTTTCCGCAAACAAAAAAAATTATGCATTAATTTGAAGCGTTGTCAAAATGGTTGGAATTGGTATTTTTTTTTTAACGTCTGCCCATGGGTGTGTTTTAGCTCTGTTTTTTAAATGATGGAATGGTTTCAGTATCATAAAATATTTCCAAGTTACCCAAAATCTTGAAGCTTGACACTTAGAAATTTGGATTTTCAAAAAAATTGGCTATGTCAGAATTTTCATGGTTTTCTAAAATAAATTTAAGCTTAGTTAAACTAACTTGAAAATAATGAAGAATGGATTTGTTAAGTAATTTTGATTATATTTGTATTTAGGATTTAAATCCTATTTTGAGGGAATTTGCTTGATCTTCCCAACTAAATGTACTCCTATAAGATATGTATGATCTGATTATTTCAATTAATGAAAGCAACCCTGTGTGGGGGGGGCCTCCTGGCCTGAGGGCTGCAAGTTCAGTGATTGTTTTATATTTCTTATTTCAAATTGCTAGTTCATTATTTGTTTTATCTTTCTTATTTCAAATTGGTATGAGAGTCTCTCTTGGCCTGATTCCCTCATGGGAAGGCCATTGAGATGAGAGTCTTGAATATTATTGTTACCGTAAATATATTAATATATTAGTATAGATCTGTGTGAGAACTTTTGGGAAGATAAAATTTGTGTTGTTTAGGGAGATATTAGGTGTGGAAATAAATCTTTTCTCCATTAAGAGAAAAACTTGAAAATAATAGAGAATAGATTCCTTAAATAGTTTTTATTATGTTTTATAAGATTTAGATTTTATTTTCATTGAATTTGTTTGATTTCCCTAACTAAATATACTTCTATAAGATATATATTAGTTATATTATTTTAATTAATAAAAACAACTAGTGACCTACTTGTTTATAATTGTTTATCTTTCTTATTTCAAATCACTATATATTATTTAATTGTTTTAATTAATGAAAACAACCTTGCACGACTCCAACTTATAATGCTAAGATAGTTCTCCCTTTGACCAACCAAAAACAAAAGGAGTTGTCTATAATGAGATTTTTTGGAGATTCGGGTGACAGAATCCGACAGAAGAAATTGAGGTTAAATCTTGATTTGTTGCAGTTAAAATGGTTTTTTAACTGCATATTTGAATTCAGCACCCTGAAAAACCCCTAAGACACTTTGATTGTGCAGAAACTAGCTAACCAAAAAAACTCAAAAAAAAAACTGTCAAAAATTCTCATTATAGACAACTTCAAAAAAATATCCCATACACCAATTTACAATAATCATAAATTAAATTATCATTATCGTTATGGATAGATTTTGACTCCCTGCTGTGAAGGTCCCTGCATTTGGGCATGGAAAGTGGAGTGGTCATAGCTATCCATGGATATCCATCGATGAAGATTGGGTTAAGAGTATCCATACATAGCCCGCTGTGAAGGTCCCTGCATTTGGGCATGGAAAGTGGAGTGGTCATAGCTACCCATGGATATCCATCGATGAAGATTGGGTTGAGAGTATCCATACATAGCCCAGACAGCGGCGCCGCCTTATTCACAGAGCCCGAGTATAAAAAGACCAACAGAAACGAGAAAAAGCTCCTAAAAGATGCAAGTATAAGTCAAAACGAGGCACATTTGTATAGGAGAGAGCCACAGAGAACATGCAGAAATTACTTTTGCAGAGCCCGATGAGGATTTCTATTTAGTGGAGGATTGTGTTTTGTCGGGCAGCCTTCCAGATCTTTGTATTTTTATTTTATTCGGGGAAACTACGGATCTCCGACTGAAGCAATACGATCGTTCGTGGAACTAATAAATAGGTATAGTATATTGCGTCCACCCTGGCACTATCACAACCAAGTGCTTCCTGGAAGCGATTATGTAATAATGGAGTCAACAGTGAAACATTAATGGAACGTTCTTTGGTAGAGAGTGGTATCGCCTTGGAACCAAAATTTTCATTTAAGATAGCCCATTTAATTAAAAAAGGCACTATTCCCAGGAGGAGACCTTGTGGGTCTGCAGATCTTTTTAAGCCATTTTAGTAATTTTAATTATGAGATTTGTTTGAATATCTAATTAAAATGGGAGTTGTCTATAATGCGATTTTTTGGAGATTCCGGCGACGGAATCCGGCGGAAGAAATGATGTTAAATCTCGATTTTTAGCAGTTAAAATGGTTTTTTAACTGCATATTTGGATTCAGCGCCCTGGAAAACCCCTGGGAGCCATTGATTGTGCAGAAACTAGCTATTAAACTTGGGATTCCAATGAATTGCTGCCGGATTTTGACCGGAAAAATCCGCCGGAAAGGCTTTCAAAAAGTCGCGTTATAGACTACTGCATTAAAATGTATGAAAAAAAAGTTTTCAATATGATTTTTTGGAAGTTTTTTGTTCTAATTTCTCTAAAATTTGGTAGGAATTTATTGAAATCACAAATTTGATGGGTAATCCTGCACCATTAAAGTGGTTTAAGGTTTTTTAGGGTGCTGAATCCATATATACAATAAAAAAACCAGTATAAATAACCCAAATCAAGATTTCAACTCCAATTTATCCACTAAAAAGTCCAAAAATTAAGCTAAAAACAATTATTAAAAAAATCTAATTATATAAAAAAAAATATTTCATTATACTATTCTAATTATGTCAATTAAAAATATAAAAATGATAAAGTTTTGATTAAAGGAGTTGAGATTGCTTCTCCCTTGACCATCACGATTGTATGATACTTCAACCTGGTTGGAATATTAACTAAATGCTAATTATGTCAATTAAAAATAATAAACTTTTGATTAAAGGAGTTGAGATTGCTTCTTCATTAATTAAATGTAGTTAGAAATTAAATACAATTATATCTGAATTTTATTTTATATTTTATTTTTCAATGAATATATTTTATTAGTTAAAATTTTGGAGTATATTAATGATTATTATTAAGTTGGTAGATCGTTAAAGTTTACAATATTTTATTTAAATAATTATTTTAAATATAATGGGTTAGTTTAATAATTAAAAGAGTAGTTTTTAGTGTGATTTTTTGGAGTTTTTGGTTGGTAAAAAATTATGGCCAAATCTTAATTTGTGTTGTTTAAACTAGGTTTTTGAGTGTATATATGGATTTGATAATTATTAATAAATAGTTGATAGTTAAGATTTATAAATTATTTTTATTGCAGAAAATATTTTAAAATTTATTAATTATTTGCAGAATAGTATAGTATTATAGAGATGTAATGTCTTTTTTTAACATTTTGACTAGGCCAAAAAAAAAATAATAATAATTATAATTACTTTTTTAATCATCATTATTATTTTTGTTGGTTTCACTAGAAAAATTTAAACTTTGAATCTCTAAGTTTATATAATACTTCATAATAAGGCAATTGGCAATGATTGCCAATTAAACTATCCTATAACCTAAAATTTATATTCATTATTATTAATTTGCAATTCAATAAAAATAAAATAAGTTTGAACCTCAAAAATTTACATAATATTTCATAGCAAAACAATTAGTAGCAATTACCAATTAAATCTCTTCTAACTAAATTTTAATTATTAATTTAATAAAAATAAAATAAAATAAAATATATCGGAAAAAAGCTTTACCATTTTAATTTTTAAAATTAAAATGAATTAAACTAATTTCATAAAATATATAAAACCAAAACTCTTAGTTCACGTAGCTTAATATTAATGATAAGACTTATCAAAATCAAATATTGAATATGAAATCCTGTTGAGATATTGAAAATTGTAATTTAAATAAACCCCATACATATATATATATATAAAATAAAACATGTATCTAGAGGTTTTAAACCCATCACAGTCCAAACACAATATGTACTTTCACTGCTTGAGCTCAAGCACTCCTTTGACAAACGGTTGCTGATATATTAAGAATTGATGCGAAGTATACTACATAGATATTATTATGTGATATAAAAATACAGAGGATATGTATCACCTGGCGCTAACTCCTGAGAAAACTTCCATGGCTCTAAAACTACCTGCTCGTTTATGTATGGCGCATGGATTCCATTTCCGATTCGATAAACCAGATGTGTTTCTTTTCATTTCCTGGATTGACGAGAGGCTCCTCTTCTGGTGGTTAACTGTCTACCAAGATGTCAAGTACACCGCCAGGCAAGTCAGTAAAGTAAAAGGCGAGGGCATGCTGTTGCAGCTGGAGCTCTGCTACCACTGAGTGATGGCGAACAAGGCTGACAGCATGACAGAGGTAGTAGGCAAGCCCACATTTCGAGAATTGGGATCTGGAATGGAATCGATCATATAAAGCAGCTAAGAAAAAAGCAGTTAGCGACAGGCCTACAGATGTTATTAAATTAATGGGTAGATTATTGGCTTGGGTGCAGTTTACAGTACATATTAGCAATTCCATACTGATGTTGAATTCGACAAAATGGGCAGGCAGGAGACGACAATTTATGACAGGAATGTCATGTAGAGTAGATTCAAAGTTGTAGTACACTGCGCGGCAAAAACCAAGAAGCATCACAGAAGAAAAAAAGACACAAACAATACAATATGTGAATATACTACTCTACTCCTATACATTCTGCCAGCTAAAAGGAGGAGGAGGTCTCAGGCAGGGATAGATGGAATTCTGCTATCAAAAAGGAGGAGGAGGTCTCAGGCAGGGATACATGGAATTTGACAAGTTGTTTGTCACTTAAATATGGTTAATATTTTCGCAAAACTGTCCAAATTTTTTGTTGAAACCGTAAAGACAGATAAAGAAATATGAAAAACCATCAAATTTAACAAATAATTTTCTTTTGAAATTCCAACCCTCACCACCAATTATAATCATCTGTATCATTACAATTCACATCATACTTATTGAACAACTTAAACTAATCTTTCTAATCTTTCTTTTCTTCTTTCTCAATCAATCACTTTCCCCACTGTCACCCTTTACGTTCTCTACTCATCTGAACACTGTCGGGCACATTGTCTCTAACCCTAACACCGTAAGATGAGATTATCCAGCCAGCAAGCAAGCATGCACATCCTATGGTGGGCACTCTTTCCAACCAGACAGGGACTTTTGCCACACCCTCTAGACATGAAATGATTGAAAATTGCAGTCTGGAAGTAATTACAGGGATGATTATTTGATCCTGAGCATGGCCAATGGCCATTATAAATAATTATTATTGTTAGTCATTAACCCAAACTGTATTTTTTTTTGTCACTCAGCCCCATTACACTCATGAGGTTCTCCTCCCAATACTCACAGCAGCACATCTGACAAACTCTTTTCCTCTGCATAGATATCACCACCTTCAACTCCAATCATCGCTGCAATATTTATAACACAGATATCTATCCACAACAATGCCCATGCAATGCATTCTCTCTGAGTTGACTTTCAGATACATTAAAGTTAACCATAATGAGTAATAAATAATTTCAAGCCCCCGGATTTCTGGCATGAATCCCCCTTCGCCAGAACTAATACTTCATAACATTTTTGGAAACCTTATTGGGGAATTCTTGTTGCCAGGCATTTCCTCAATAGACCATGCCATGATTCTGGTTCTGATTTCCAATCTCGCCATCCCACTTCCCTGCCAGTTATTTGGACTATGATTGATTTCAGATCTTTGACTGCTCCATCTCACACACTATATCATGCTGAGACAACTCATATTCACATATTCAGAAATTATTGGCAGCTTGAAGAACTTGAAATAGCAAAGGAGAAGAATAGTACAAAATGACAGATAATAACGCCAATGCTGGCTGGTGAATTTTGGCATATGATGCCAATTTATTTTTTATTCGATGAATTTGTGGGCTCTGATTGCATTTCAGAGCCTGTGAAAAATTGAAAGCGTGTAATCTCCGGCTTTATTTAAAACCGTGAGGTGCAAACCTATTGAAGTTGGCCATTTCTGACATCCCAATTTTCAACCTCTAAGGAATCAATAAGTTAAATAGGCGTAATTGATTTGTTATATGCTTGAAGTGTTTTGATGTGTTGGCTATACTTTCAGGACTAAGTCAATCTAAAATTTTATTTTAGGGTTGTAAAAGTGTTATTATATATATAAAGATATTAATTAATATTTCAAAATTAATTATTTTGCATTTTAAATTTATGTTAATTAGATTTAATTATATAATTATCAAATTAATTTTTTTATTTTTATTTTAACTTTTAATATATATATATATTGTCATTATTTTAACTTATATATATATAGAGTCAAATTGGGCTTATCTAAAATGGTGAGAGGTAGGAATTAGAATCTTCTTCACCAATATTTCATATTTTTCTTATTATCGGGCAAGGGACATAATGATATTATACACATCTATAAAAATAATTAATTATATAAATTAACCATAATAAGTATATATAATTATGAAATCAATCTATTTTTAATTGTTAGGCTCACTTAAATTATATTACAACAATATATGAGTTGTTTTTAGTGCATCTTTTTGGGAGTGTTTTTAGTTTTAATTTCTAGGAATTTATTGAAATCACAAGTTTGAATGAGGTTAACCTTACACCAATTCTTAATGCCTAGGGGTTTTGAGGGTGTGATCCATATATCAATCAAAAAACCAGTTTATATAACACCAATTCAAGGTTTTCACCTCAATTTTTTTTCCAGCGGGATTCTAACCACCAGAAAGTCCAAAAAAATTCATACTAAAACAATTACTAACATATATATCAATTTTAAAATAATTATATTTAAATTAAATTATTCTTAAATATTTAAAATATAATTATTTTAAAAATTTTTTTACTAAAATGATTTTTCTTTAATAATGTTAATCATATATAATTTATTAATATGATTATGATGTAACTTATATAAACCATGAAGTTAAATTTATTAAGTAGTTATACATATCATTTAGATTTTGTTCATAAAAATATTATGTCTAGAGAGGTAAAATAGATTTTTAAACTTCATACAAACACATCAAAACATTACAAAATACAAAAAATTATATTTATTTTTGTTATGATCCAACAGTGAAATGGATCATGTGTAGAACTTCTTATATTACCTTTATTAAACGATGGGTATATTTACTAAATGTGAAATATACATAATAAAATGGAATAAAAAAAAATATTAAAATAATATTAAAAATCTTAAAGAGCCATATTGTGAAGGTAGAAATGTTGGGCCCATAAATTGTATCATTTTGCTTTATATTTACCTTATTCTAAGGCCATTTCGATCTCCCTATAGTACTCATTTTCTTATGATATTTTGCTTCTGACTCACACTTTGACACAGGAGACAACCTTGTTTGTGAATTGTACTATTTAAATGATAATATAGGAAAGTTGAGAAGTTTCTACTTCATTTTGGATTACTCGTGTGATGGTTTCGAAAAGTGCACTTGGTTGGTTGCAGACATATAATACCGGCTCAAGGAGTGGACATTATCACATGATCCTTTTTGGTATGTTGTTACTTCTGATGTTACTACTTATGGAGCTACGATGTACCATTCTTATGATCACAATGATGTTCAAGCATTTGGTCTTCGATTGATGCTCAAGAAAGGATGCATTAGAATGAATCAAAAGTGTGAGCATGGCAATGGACTTCAAAACAAGAGTTGAGAAGCATCGATGGTTGTGATAAGTTGGAATGAAATGTAACAAGTTATTCTATTTTGAACAACTGATGTGACAACATGTATTCACAATGGATGTTGCCTAATTACGTATTAATTGATTTAAACATTCTGTTGGGAAATTGGTCATTTTTGAGCTATATATTAAGAGACCTTTAGGTCGCTTGGGGTTAAGCAAGTAATAGACGGGGCAAGGGTTATACCAGAGACAAAAGCACAATGTGATCTTTAAGACTATTTGTACTATTTCTTTATATAATAGAATATGCAAGCTTCCATTGTTTGAGCATTAAATTGTGAGCAACTTTCACAACCCTGATTAGTGAAGGAGGCCCCCCTTCACTAGTCAAGTGTTGTAGTTTTATTTTGTTAATTAGGTATATTGTAGGTACTCTTTAATTTATGCATATTTCACAAATGGTTGTTGATAATTCGTAATTAGCATCTATATTTATTTATGGAGGATTGATTTACTAAGAGTGGGATTTTGACGTATTGTCAATAATTGTTAATCGGTTATTGTTCTCATAGATTATTGGTCTGATTACTAGTGCTTTCCAGATTGAGTTGATTATTGTTATTTTGTAGACTGGTTCGATTGTTGTTGTTCACAAAAATATTCTAATGCTTATTTCGTACATTGGTTTAACTGATGTTACTTTTAGGAAAGATTGATTATTGATTGTTGTAGCTTATAGGGATTGGGTTGTCAATGAGATAGGTTCTATTCAGATGTTATGATTGTTGCAATTCTTTAATAGATTAAAACTCTTTCCTTCTAATTCATAGCAAATGTACTCTCTTTTATCAAAGGCTTGGGATTGATTGAAACTATAGTTGAGATTGCTAAAGTGGATAGGATTGAATATAATTCATGTCTTTCATTGTTTGAGTCGGGTATGATTACAAGTGTGAATTTTCCTAGCTACATTATCAATTAGGATCCCCAACATTAGAGAGCGCTTCACTACCCACATAGACTTTGCACATAACCTTGAAATAACAAATGATCCCTAGATTGATAGTTAATGTGAAGTGTTGTTTAGATTTTCCTGAACATATAGTTTCCAACACCAACATTTTGGTGCCATTACTGGGGAGGTTATAAGGGTGCAAAAGAACAATCTAGTTCTGGTTAGCTGCATTATCTCTGGTTCTACTAGGGCTTGAGAAGTAAAGACGGGAAGGGAATCAACTTATGCACCTATGACCTATCTCCCTTTAGGGATAGAACATGGTAGCCTATCGTCCCACTGGCACCAGAATAGTTAGATTACATGTATGAATCATACCAAAATGCATGAATAGAGGTAGAAAAGAACATAAAAAAGTTATAGTCCTATAGGAAAAAGAGGTCGAGGTGAACGATGAAAGGACCTAGAAAGAAGGACATATATATATGACATCATTTCAATGAAAAAGTGGAGTCTCGTTATGATGCAGGAACTAATCGTCAGGCCAATTAAAGAAGCCACTCTGCTGAAATAGTCAAAGCCAAACTAAGGAGGGAACCTGAAATTGATGAGGAATATTTTGGGGTGGAAAAACCCAAATTTCAACACTTAACCACTGAATTTGAATTTCAAGATTTAGTTGAAGGACAAGGGGAAACATGGGACCTTACTTTCGACTATCATAGTCCAATATGAGGAACATCCCCTGAGATCCCTAATCTAGATTGAGGAAGTGTTGTTAGACCCGTTCCATAAAAAATAACCAACCCCGTCCTATTTCAGCTAGTGCCTCATGATTTTGAAATCCTAGAAGTTTATTGGAAGATCTGGGAAGATATGGCCAACACTACTTCCATGATTGAATTCCCTATTTCTAACACCCAGGGAAATGCACCAATGAAGTCAATCTCTTTAGCATCCATTTCTAATTTCCATGGGAACACCACCAAATATCCAAATGCCTTCTTGTTCGAGTTTGATGGGTTATGTTAGAGCTATGACCACACTGATGATTTGCAAAAACTGAAATTGTTCCCAACTATTGTGAAAGGGGAAACTCTGATATGGTTCATGAGTCTATGCAGTAACAGTATAACCTCTTGGGATGATATGAAAAAGGGCTTCCTTGTCAAATATCGAGAATATTATAGAACTCAAGAAATCAAGGTGGAACTCTTCAAAATATCACAAAAGGAGGAAGATAATTTGGAAGAATACGTAGATCGATTCCAATATAATCTGTAGAGATCTCCATATGTTGCACTAGGAGGTGAAATTTTGAAGAAGATCATGATCAAAGGAATGAGGATGAGTGGTTTGATTTGTTGAATCTAATGGGAAAGGGTGGCATCTTTAAGGAACTTTATGATAACATTTGTGATGTATGTAGAAGATGTTCATGAGGAATGAATAAGGGTAAACCAGGAATTAGAGACCGTCCTATTAAAGCCATAAAATTGGCTAGTGGAGTAGTAACCCATGTAGAGATGGAGAATCTACTGACAGAATTCAAGACTAATATCCTTGGGATGTTTATGCCACAGTTAGATGTGTTTAAAGCCAAACAAAAACAATTGGAAGTTGAAAAGGTGTTTGTTATTTTTTTCTTGAAATGTAGGATGAAACACTCCTCCGGAGAATGCCTGGTGAAAGTTGTTGAGATATGTGGAATATGTGATGAGGAACACTCTATAAAATTGTGTCCATCAGTACCCTGATTGAAGGTATTCTACCAAGGTACCATAGAAGAAGCTAAACCAACTTACTTTTTAGGTTTGAAGAAGTCGCAACAAACATGACCACTAGGTATGAGTTAAGACCCTTATGCATTTGTCAATTCTTGGGCTAATTAGTATAATTATTAGCAACTAATGTTTGCTCCTAGTTGGTATAATCCCTAAAAATTTCAATATCCTTTGACGTGGGTACAATGGCCAGCTCAACTGGTTTAAAATCCATCATGGCTAATGAACTGGTGAAACTCCCCTCTCCATGGGCAATAATTTCCAGTACCCCAACCATAATTACCATCATTGTTACACCCACAACCTCAATTACAACTTCCTATAAATGCACCCATGAACGCTCCAATGAATGGTCTTGCAATTCAACCTTAGTTTCCCATCCAAACCACACCAAACCAAAATAATTAGATGATTCAACAAGTTTAAATATCAAACTTTCTAGCCTATAGAATTAGCTCTCTTGCATGAAACAATATACAACTTAGGTCTAGGAGGATACTTCACTAACAAAACCCACCATTAATCATAGAGCAATTGTAGGATGAACCCTCATCGCTTGAAGTAAGACATAATAATGAAGAAAACGAGGATTCCACACATATTGCAATCCCAGGAGTAGCAATCGAAACACAACAAGTGATTGCCTCTAACCCAAACCACACTCAAGCTATTACTCCTCCATATCTAGAAAGGTTGGCAATAGTCAAGTCAACCCCACAACTTGAATTTAACCTATTAAGGGAACTTCAGAACTTGTGTAACAAAGTTTCATTATTAAAAGCAATAAGATATTCATACCAATTTATGCCAAGATTGTTGGAGAACTATGTCTTAAAATTCCAGGGAGAAAACCCAAGAACCTACTGACCATTCATGTTTTGGGAAATTATCTAACTAGATCCTGGGGGGAAATATGCTTGTCAAATATGATGATCCAAGGAAGAACTTTTTCAAATATTTTAGTGGATTTAGGGGCAGCTATTAATATCATGGCTAAAGAAACTTGGGACATGTTAGGATCAGTTCCCCTCAGACCTACCCCTAATATTCTTGAACTAGTTGATTGGTCCACCATTCGATGAGTGGGGATTATAGACTCTTGGATCCCTTGGCCTACCCTGTGGACTTCATTTTCCTATTGAAAAAATATTGTATTAAAAGTTATCCCTTGAATTTGGGAAGACCATGTATGGCTATAGATGACACTTATATTGGATGTAGGACAGTAAATACGACTATTTCTTGTGGGGTTGTCATGAAAGATTTGATTCTTTATCCCCCAACAAAACCTATTGTAGCTTGTGAAGGTCCTACCGGGATGACTTGGAACTTGCAAATGATATTGTCCAACCAATATTAATAGTTGAAAAAGCATTGACCTTAAAGGTTGAAACATAAGATGATGCCATTAATAGCTTTATCAGTAATCCCTCATCTATTCTACAACATATACAACAATTGATAAAATTTGTAATAGAGAATGATGACCCTAAGGACCATGATTCAGAAATAAAAGAAGAGGAAATACAAACTACAATTATTCAGAATAATATTCTTGTTGAAATTGAGTTAGGGAAAACATTGAACAATAATCTAAATTTGACTCCCATGCAGATTGATAAGCTATTACAAGTAATGAAGAGGGAGAAAAAATCTTTTGCCTGGGAATATAGGGATATGAAAGTTATACACTCTGACATTTGTACCCATCATATTTACATTAAAAACGACTGTACTCCCATCTGACAGCATTAGAGGAGGATGAATTCTTCCCTTAGGGATGTTAAACAAGAATTTTAGAAATTGTTGGACGTTAATTTTATCTATCCAATATCCAATAGCAAATAGGTTTTTCCTTCTCGTAATCATCCCAAAGAAAAAGGAAAGTGGCGGATTTGCGTACACTATCAAGATCAAATAAATCCATGCAAATAGACCATTTTCCTTTGTCGTTTATTGACCAGGTTCTAGACACACTTTCAGGGAAAAATTATTTGTCTTTCCTTGATATGCTTTAGTGAATATAACCAAATCCAAATTTCCGTAGAGGATTAGGATAAGACAATTTTTACTTGCCCATGGGGCACATTCGCATATCACATCTTCCCCTTCAGAATTTGCAACACATCTGCTATGTTCCAGTGGGAAATACTAGGCATATTTTCTGATCTAATTAATGATAGTCTTCAAATATACAAGGACAATTTTACGCCATATGGAACTGAATTCAACGAAGCACTGTCAAATTTAGAAAAAAACACTTCAAAGATGTAAATATGATAATCTTGCATTGATTACAGAAAAATGCCACATGATGATGATGAAAGGAATAGTCCTGGGACATATTCTCTCTATTGTTGACATTTAGGTTGATGCAACAAAAAAATAGGTAATCTTGAGTATATTGCCTCCTAAAACGTAGAAAGTGGTATGTGCATTCTTAGGAAAACCATGATATTATCGATGTTCCATTGAAAAATATTCTAAAATTGCATCCCCCATTTATATGTTACTTATGAAAGATACAACATTCTTATGGACTAACAATTGTCAATATACTTTTAATAAATTGTCACTGCTATTAGAGTGGTGATGGGACAAGAAGATTGTTGGGAAAATGTACTAAGAGGGGGGTGAATCAGTATTTTTAAATCATTAATTTTTCATTTCATATTTTGATTTCCGTACGCGACTTTATTGAAGGGAACCCGCATGTATACGCGACTGTTCTTAAGACAACTAGCGTACATTTAGTATACTTATGTTTCAGTTAATTCCTTATCTTTTTGTCTTGAGCCAGTGCATCAATACTTTATTAAACATTAGATAAATAGTAACCATGTGTAGTAAGAAAAAAATAAACCATCACACATAAGAAACACACATGAACACTAGTATTTAAGGTGGAAATCCAATGCGGGAAAAAATGACCTTCTACTATCTTCTTTGTCTTATTTTAAATATAAAGAAAAGCTTTTACAATATTGTACTAGTGAAGATCATATCAGTACGTAGGCACCCACCTGCATAAGGCTTCAACCTTCACTCATTATTTAGGTCCTACTGGAAGGGATCTCCAACCCCTTATATCTTGTACTAGTGTACACCCATACCATTACGCAGAAACCACCCTGCAGAATGCTACAACCTTCACTCGTTCACCAAATACTACTATAAGCGAGCTTCAACCCCTTGATCTAATTTAACAGCTACCACTGGAAGGAAGCTCCAACTCCCTCAACTTTGGGGACCACGTTTCATAAATTTTCATATTGGATCCACCTGCTACAACACATCATAACTTGTAGGCCATGTTTCATTAAATTTTCAGACTAGACCCACTACCAACATCTAAGCTCAATATCAATCATCAAACTGTAACTAAATCAACCAATCTCTGACATAAATGACTCAACCAATCACTGAAAACCAATCAACTAAAACTCAACAAACCAACCAGAACATTCATATCACTATAACCAGAATACCAAACAAATACTAAACATCACAGAATCTAGATCCTGTTACTGTAAACCCTGATCAATCATCTGTCCAAATGTATACGCTACTTTACAGTAGAAAGCTCGCGTGTGTACGCACCTTTCTTGAATCATACCCATGTACAAATCTTAAACCTTTGAAAAATGAAAACTGAACAATTTTCATTTTGAAACAAATATTGAATCATACTCAGATATACTGCTACATTCTAAACCAATCACAAAACTTTCTCTGATCTTCAATCTCAATCAACAATTAACTTCAACATTCTTCAATTAATCAATTCACAATTAGACCACCATTATTTAAGCATAAATCATTAAGAAGACTTCATTGACAGACAATAGAAACAGATCAAAAACCAATTAAGTGATCATGCATTCTTTTTCATCAAAACCCTGCTTTATGTACACCCTTTCCTCAAAGAATATTTGCGTTTGTAAGCGCTTTTCATAAGAAAAAAACCCATGTATAAATCAGGAAATACACGTGACTTACCAGTATCATGCCCACGTGTGTACGCACCTTGCAGGTTATAAAACCTGCGTACATATCTACAAGTTCAGATTCAAATCTTCGCAATAACACCCAAATCTCAACATACACAGAGAAATGCCATCAACAAAAATTAAATCATCCCATAACCATGATTATCATCTCAGATCTATTGGATCTAATCCATCATCAAAATCCTGAGTGCATACTTAGTTTAGATCAAGAAAAGCATCAATAGCCCATAACATGCATATTTTCTTCAGATCTAACTATTCATAATATTTCTATCACTTGCACACATTGCCCACATATGATCACTTTGGTTTTCATCACCTTATATAGCTTAGCGTTTTTCAATACCACAAGTCAAAATCATACTCCTGCCGATGGTTTTCTTAGACAGGATCAAAACATTCGTTACTAGGCTCAATACCCCATGGAAATACCATGGTAAGGACCCTTGGTATTTAGAATACCATAGCGCGAAAACTGTACACGCCGTTGCTTCTTCATACTTGTGTGTGTACGCGGCTTTGCTTAACATAACCCACATATGCTTCTTGAACTTTCAACTTTATCATACCTCTGCCTCTGAACTATTATGCCTTTACCAAAACACTTTGTCACATCTATAAAACATTCTGTCACATCCTTTTTACATCTTCAACAAGTAGGTTTCCATCAAGAGACAACTCATCAAGTAGGTTTCCATCAAGGACAACCCATAATTCATAATGCCAACAATCTCCCCCTTTGGACTTGATGGCAACCATGTTGGTGTTTGGTCACCAAAACTTGCAATACTTGTAAGCACATCAATCCAAGCTACTCTTCAAACATCAAGCCACTCTCCTCCTTTGACGTCAAGCGAAAAGGGTTGAACAATGTTGAATGAAGACTTCCATATCTGAACTGCTGAGTATGAACACTGATCATGCTCCCCCTGAGCACAGACTGAAGTTTTTGATGGATGTATAATGAAGTACATGACTCTATGACTTATATGACTTTTCCTAACACCAAGGACTCAAAATTTCATTAATTACCCAATCAAAGTGGGTTTACATATTTGACATCATTATTACATCAACTTCCCAAACATAGTAGGGTTACAAATTACACCACATATCCAAAAGGATTTGACCACAATAGTCCATAAATGATTGAATTTTACAATGATTACATCATATTTCTTTACATGAACTTTACATCAAATGGTAGATAAGACATTCATAACCAATACCAAAAGACCTCAATAAGACCATGATAGTCATTAACAACTATCATACGCTAGGCACCATGAGCATCTGACATCAACACTAAGAACAATAACCTGTATATGTCCATTATCAATGTAGCTTCAATATCATCAACCTATGACCTGATATGCAACATAAGATTTTCCATAGATATATGTTATCAACTCATTCTCTTGACCTCATCAAGATCAACTTGCTCTTTTCCCTTAGTAGAAAAAGCCTTAATCTATGTTCATCCAAAACATAGCCTTTCATGCATTAACTAAGCATATGCTGTATCTCCAAGCAGTACTGACCATATCTTCACAAAACCATTCACATCATATCATGTACATGTGTAAGCACCATAGCCATAATCCATGACCACAACATCATCGTCAAATAATAATAGCAAGAATTGCATGTTCTTTCCACAACAATCCCTAACATATCAAACATGTATCATCACTAGGGAGTTTTGTAACATCCCACATCTAATAAGAATAAACCATGATAATCAACATATGTGAGAACCAAGCCTATCATCATAAATTAAGATAGGGAGAAGTATTCATCATTCCTTATCATCATCACTATGTGACTAAGTAAGCCACGTCTCCAAATAGCTATGTCTTCATGAAACCTGAAGTAACACCATTCTCTTGGCCCATTTTATTCATCCAAGAAGAACTATCATACCAACATCACTTCATCAATATGCAAATCATTTGTAATATCGTTATCTGTAGTTCATTTATCATTGAGATAACAATATGTATCTAGCTTCTCATAAATGAGAAAAGCAAGCCATGAACTCACAATCATTTGTCAAACTTTTTTAGTAACTCATCTCCTTGATACCATCAAAAGAAAAAAAACACTATACCATGTGAGAGCCAAGAACTATAGGAATCCTCATCCATAACTACACCATGTGCAATTTATGCATCTTTGAAGGCATGATGATAGCAACATAAATTAATGAGTGACACTTATCATCATCAAATAATGAAGTTGTGTACTCAAGCTTTGTTTATCTCCTTGAACTTATGAAGATCACCATGTAAGCAACATAACACATGTTCCATATGCATCATCAAAAGAATCATCCATAAATCTGACCAGGAGCAAAAAAACAATTATGTGGCTCAGGTAATATATAAGTAACATCTGTGATTTCATCATAGGAAACCTGTGACCGCAACATAGCATGATGTGTCATTTAAACATTTCAGCAACATAAGCATTATTACCATTGAAAAGCATCATTAATTACCAAGGACTTCTAAAGAAAACATAATGCCAACAATGCATTATTAGAAGCATAGCAAAGTCTCCTCCTGAACCTATACCAATTGTTACTATTAGATCTAATCATATCATTTCATATATCAGTAACAATAATCAAGGCATAATTATCAACCAGTTATCCATCAAGTCATCAACAACTTATGAGGGCCAAAAGCATGTATAAACAACACCAATAGACTGTAAGCATATATGTCCCACTATTTCTTCATCAAACCAAAATATGTGTGATTGTGCATTTTAGAACACGCATATACATGTGACTTGTCTTCATAAGTTCCACTTACAAAAAGTGAAATACTGAAATTTCACACTTTCAGCTCCCCCTGAGTCTATTTTGACTGTACCTATGTACTGTTACTACACCAAAGCCATTGTTAGTAGTATAAGTATCGTGAAAAAAAAAAACAACCATGGGAGTCATCATTAAGACAACACATGTATTACTCCCTCCGAGATTACATATCATTGATCTTGAGGACCTGATAATTATCTTCTATTTTCATGAGGTTAAGTACCTCTCACCACTTCTGCAGTCAATGTTACACATTTTCATTTAAGAATAAGAGATTTCCATAGGAACCATCTTCTTTTACCTCACACCACTTCTATAGTCAATGTTATAAATATTCATTTAAGAATAAGATACTTCCATAGGAACCATCTTGTTTTACTCAAAGTCTGAACCTTTCTCATATCTATGAGAATTCTGATCTTCAAACACAAATAATTTGTGTTAATTTCCCTATCCTCTTATTATGACTTTTCCAATTATTTCATTCATAACCTTACACGTGGTTGATGTAAACACAATTATATTTCCCTTATCTACCATTTGACCTACACTTAGGATATTCTGCTTTAGTACTTGAACTAATAAGCATCGTCTGTTGCTCTAGTTTTATTAATTTTGGCTTTACCTTGTCCTAGGACTTTTGTTGAAACATTAGTTCCAAGAATAACATTACCATGTTGGTTTTTCTTGAGAGTCTCCATTTTACTCTTATCTCCAATCATGTGATGAGAACATCCACTATCTATGTACCATTCATCTTCATCTTCAAATGAGCAGAGAGAAAGACCACACCATATATGTTCTTCTTTTTCTTGCTTGTTGGTGGATCCATCTTTTTTATGGCTTGTGACATTAATGTTCTTATCTAGTTTCTTATTATGTTGTGTGCGGCGATCCATAGACCTGTTCCTGCATTCTTTTGCTACATGCCCAAAAATTTTACAAGCATAACATCTTATATGTTTCATATTCCTTCTATTGCAATCAATGGTTTTGTGACCAAACATATTTCAAGAAAAACAATATCCCTTAAAGTACCTAGAAGCTGATGATCTTTCTGTGAGATGGTTATTAGCTTGAAACATTATACTTCTGCAACTCGTTGCAACATGTCCAAAATTATGACATATAGAACATTCAGCATTATTGATCAGAGGAGAAAATCGATTAACACTTCTATAGTTATGAGTAAATGATTTTCTTTGAAGGCTTTCGTTCCTTGGTTGTCGATGAGGTTGATTTCTTACTAACCAACTAAAATTATTTTATTTATTTATATATTTTTCACCTAATTTAACTTAATTTCTATATAATAAATAAATAATAATAAGAATAATAAAAATAATATTATATTAATAAATAAAAATTTGACATTGGTCCCAAAGTCTAAAATTAGATGTTAGTCAAATTTAGCCGTTGGAGACTCTGTTCGACTATTTAACATGCCAAGCTGGATCTGTTTCTTCAACTTGTCTTGACGATGAACCACACTAGTTGGTTCGAAACGCGTCTTCTTTTTCTTTTATACAAATGAAATTTTACGTGATTTACGCTGAAGAATCTCTCATAAATTTGACATGGATCACAGAAGCCTCAATTCTACTTCTTATCTCCTTGTCGAGCTTTTCAGATTTTGCATTAGAATTCCTTGCCTCAGCTTGTGAGCTAGATTCACCTTCAACAGTTTCATGAAAACCAAGACCATATTTGATGGCAGGAGACCCTTGACTAGTAAGAATATTATAAAAAATCTTAGTACTATCTTGAAATTGCAAATGTTTATCCTTTTCTTCTAATTTACCTTTTAGGATATTTACCTCAACTTGATATTTCTTTTCCTTTTCTAGATACTACTTCTTCATGATTTCTTCAACCTTTCTTCCTTCCTCCACTTGTTGTTTTAATTTGAGAATCCCTTCTTTCAGCAAGTTTTCTTGTTCTTCAAATGCTTGAAGTAGTTATTCATTCTTCTTATTTGACTTTTCAAGATCTTATTTTAGAGAGACAACCTCATCTTCAAGAGCTTTACAATAATTGGTTCTTTCTTTAAGTTCCTTGGTTGTTGTATCGTTTTCATTCATTTGATTTCTTAATGATGCTACTTCATCCTGCAACCTTTGACATTGATCTTTCTTTTCCTTGTACTTCTTCCTTATTTTGTTTCCTTCCTCCAACTGAGCTTTTAACTTGGTAACCTCTTCTTTGTAGGTACATTCCCTTTTATCAAATAGATCTTGATGATCTATAATTTTATGTATGAGCCTTTTAACTTCTACTTCTATGGTCATTAGATTTCTCTCACTTTTACCAATAAGAAAAAATTCAGTTGTTTCACTGTCATATTCATTATCTTCAATATTGCATGAACATGGAAAGGTATCACCAAAGGACCAAAAATCGATACCTAATAATTATTTTTCTTGATCATCTTCATTCTCAGGTGATTTTGAATCTGAATATTTTCTTCCATATAATATCCAATCGTCTTTGTCATTGTCTCTTTAAGATGTCTTCTTCATTTGAGGTGATTTCTTCTTTTGCTTCTTTCCCATTATCTTGACGGATCTCCATCAAGCACTCAAGGTTCTACCAAAGGACCTGCTTTGATACCAATTGTTGGGAAAAATATTGAGAGGGGAGGGTGAATTAGTATTTTCAAATCATTAACTTTTAATTTCATATTATGATTTCTGTAAGTGACTTTACTGAAGGGAATCAACATGTGTACGCGACTGTTCTTAAGACAACTAACGTACATCTAGCAAACTTATGTTTTAGTTAATTCCTCATATGTTTGTCTTGAGCGAGTGCATCAATACTTTATTAAACATTAGATAAATAGTAACCATATGCAATAATAACAAAATATACCATCACACATAAGAAACACACACAAACACTAGGATTTAAGGTGGAAACCCAATGCGGGGAAAAACCACCTGCTGCTGTTGTATTTTTCTTCTTTTAAATATAAAGAAAACTTCTTACAATATTGTACTGGTGCAGATTCATACCAGTACACAAGCACCCACCTGTAGATGGATATAACCTTCACTCGTTCTCCAACTCCTACTAGAAGGGAGCTCCAACCCCCTGGATCTTGTATTGACATACACTCGTACCAGTACGCATGCACTAACCTGCAGAAAGATACAACCTTCACTTGTTCTCCAGCTACTACTCAAAGGGATATCCAACCCCTTGATCTGATTTACCAGTTACCACTGGAAGGAAGCTCCAACTCCCTCAACTTCGGGGACCATGTTTCATAAATTTTCATACTGGATTCATCTGCTACAACACATCATAGCTTGTAGGCCATGTTTCATCAAATATTTAGACTAGAACCACTACCAACATTGAAGATCAATATCAATCATCAAACTGTAACTGAATCAACCAATCTTTGACACAAATGACTAAGCCAATCACTGAAACCCAATCAACTGAAACTCAACCAACCAACTTGAATAGTCAAATCACTGTAACCAGAATACCAAACAACATACTGAACATCACAAAAACCAGATCCTGTTATTGTAAACCCTTATCAATCATCTGTCAAAATGTATATGCTACTTTACAGTAGCAAACTCACATGTGTATGTGCCTTTCATGAATCATACCTGCATGCTGATCTTAAACCTCTGAAAAATGAAAAATGAAAACTGAAAAACTGCCATTCTGAAACAAATATTGAATCATACTAAGATCTACTGCAACATTCTGAACCAATCACAAAACTTTCTTTGATCTTCAATCTCAATTAGCAAGTAACTTCAAAATTCTTCAATTAATCAATTCACAATTAGACGATCACTCCTTAAGCACAAATCATTAGTAAGACTTCATTGGCAGACAATGAAAACACATCAAAAACTGATTAATTTCTCGTACATTCTTTTTCATTAAAACCATACTTTTTGTACAGCCATTCCTCAAAGGATATCCATGTGTGTAGGTGATTTTCAAGAACAAAACCCGCGTATAGATAAGGAAATACACGTGATTTACCAGTATCACGCCTGCATGTGTACGCGTCTTGCAGGTTATAAAACCTGCGTACAGATCTGCAAGTTCAAAGTCAAATCCTTATTGCAACACAAAACTTCAAATATACCTAGATCTCGACATACATAGACAAATCACGTGTTAATACGCCATCAACACAAATAAAATCACCCCATAACCATGATTGTCATCTCAGATCCATTGGATCTTATCCATCATCAAACTCTTGGGTGTATACTTGGTTTAGTTCAAGCAAAGCATCAATAACCCATAACATGAATATTTGCTTCAGATCTAACTATTCATAAGATTTCTATCACTTGCACACATTTCCCACTTATGACCACTTTGATCTTCATCACCTTATATAGCTTAGCCTTTTTCAATACCACAAGTCAAAACCCTACTCCAGCTGATGATTTCATTAGACGAAATCAAAACATTTGTTATTGGGCTCAATACCATAGGGCAATACCATGGTAAGGACCCTTGGTTTAGAATACCATGGTGCGGAAAATGTAAGTGCCTTTGCTTCTTCATACTTGTGTGTGTACGCAGATTTTCTTAACAAAACTTGTGTATACTTCTTGAACTTTCAACTTTATCATACCTCTGCCTCTAAACTGCTATGCCTTTACCAAAACACTTTGTCAAATATATAAAAAAATCTGTCACATCCTGTTTATATCTTTAACAAGTAGGTTTCCATCAAGAGACAACTCATCAAGTAGGTTGCCATTCATCAGGTAGGTTTACATCAAGGATAACACATAATTCATAATGCCAACAAAGATAAAAAGCCTTATGCTATTCAATATGCCAACAAGAACTTATTGCCAATAGATTTAAAATTATATGGTAACGGAAAAATAATTTCTTGTTTTAATATTTTCAATTATCAATTTCAAGCACTATATAGTTGGCTATCATATTTTTGTGTATAGAAACTCCTTGTAGATTCAAACTGCTAATTGTAATTTACTAAAACAATAGACTTGAATCTAGTTTACTCATCAATGGAAACAATTAAACGATCATGAAATCACTAGGCATACAAGAAAAATAATTCAATCAAAACATTAATTAATGATTTCCTCGGGAAAGCCACAAGTAAAAACCCATGCTATCTGTATATTGCAGTAGTCAGAAAATATGAGAAGATTACAATGCTTTTCTCAAGCCCGAGCAACCTATGCACTATCTCTATCTATCTCACTGCTTCCTAGATAAGCCCAGGCCAATAATTAACCAATTTCTTTCTTTCCTAAGTCCTTATTTCCTTACACTATTTCTTTGGCAATTATCCCCTATTAATTAGGGAAATTCCTCAAAGGAATTGCGAAATCCATCATAGGCCTTCCTCTGACTGCTTGCACCACCTGTACAATTCCGATGATTATACAACTGTTAGTACATTGTCCCTGAACTCCAATCTCAATTGGGTAACTATCATATCTGACATGCGTGAGTTATTTATGAGTGAATCATCAGTTAACTGGTTGATCACTGTAGGTAGCACCCCACTCCTAGACCTCCCACTAGTTCCTCCAATAGTTGGAATGAGTTTAACTGACTTTAACTCAGTTAAACTAAATTAATTAATTACAACTCAACATAAACTCAATTAGAGCTCCTATAATGTAGGAGACACTCTACATGAATCAAGTTAGACCCTCAACTTGAATTAACTGAGCCAACTAAGTCAAATTAACTTCGTTAACTAATACAAGTTGTCATTTGATGTGGAACTACAATTTTATTCTTAATTTAATTCAAGGGAAAAATTAAATTAGGATTTTCTTGATGTTGTTTTCAACATTTATTGTTGCAATTTTCAACACTCCCTCTCAACAAGAAAGGGATTCACATCTATCCCAATCCAGTACCTTTGGACTGTTATGCATGCAACTCCTGTCACTGTTGTTGTTTCTAATGCAACATCTGCAACTGAAAAGCATCCAAACAAAATAAATTGAATCAACTGTGTCTACAACTGTCTATTGGGAAAAGTGCATTGTTGCTGACTCTTCTGCTGGGCATCCTGCTCTTCTGTCAGCACTACTCTACACTCCTCATTATTTGACTAAAACTGATCCTCTTGTTACTGAATACTGTCGGGCCCCTGTAACAAGGTAATGATCCATGAGACAAATGCACCTCAATGAACCCTACCCATTTTTTGAAATTCTTGGACTAAGGTTTCACATTCCCCCACCTCAAACATGGAGGTATCGTTGCATGAGCTCCCTCTTCCCACTTAGCTCTAAATTCCCCCCTACTGGAGGTCTCGGCTTGAGTGGATGTCTCCACTCGTCCTCCTCTTTGCTTCTCCAATTGTGGTTGCTCCACAACTTGCTGAGGCCACTTTTGAGGCTGCATGTTGAGAGGTATTTCATACTCCCTCTCAAAAACCAAGTCTCTAACCTTTGCCTTCCTCCTCAAGGATTTGAATGCATCTTGTACCTCAAGTGCATATAGGTTATTGACTTGCACACCGATCTATTTAACCTTTCCCAAAGCGACGCGTCTAAGGAAAACCTTTCCTTTGCTAAATATCACATCATAGCCACAGTTAAGTTCCAATACCGCAATGGAAACACGATTCTTCTTTAGTCTTGGAATGATGCAATTTAAACAGGAATGCAACAAATTATAGATATAACCATAAATACAGATATGTAGTAGAAATAATACTTCATTTCATTAATGTAAAATACTAAAATATGCCTAGTAATAGAAATGGAAATAAACAAGCTCAGGCGATGGTAACTTATCCCTGAGAAGAGATATGGTGGCTACATGCCTTTGAATTGCCTTACAATGAGGCTCAAGGGCCTTTTTATTATTGAAAAATAGGAGCAAACCCTAAACAACCAAAACCCTAATCCGAGGAGATGTAACACCAAGAGTTTATGGGCCCCGTTGGGGTTAGTTGGACAACCAACTTCTCGGGGTCATGACTTGGTCATATTATCTCCATTTAACGCACCTGATACCCTGTTGGAAAGATCTCTCCTACTATGACGGAAAAGAAAATTTTATCAAACAATTGTTGGTGGTAGATTGCCAAAAAAACGTCGTTTAGGGCCTCAAAATGGCTCCGAAAGTTTAGGACCCAAAAAACTACTAAAAATAGTAAACTATGCTACAATTAAGGAAACTGAGAAACTAAAAGAAACAATGGTGGGGCTCCAACTGGAATTGGTGGGTGGCCACCAATATCCACCTGGATCATTCCTCCCTCCTTAGGAAGCAATGGTCCCCATTGCATTGAGTTCCTCCATGAGATAAGGAAACTTCTGCTGAACTTGGTCCTTGGTGAGCCACTTGCCCTGGTGAAGGAGCTGGCTTGATTTGACAACTCGATATAGTTGGATATTTTGCTCGTGAGTGTGATTGATCTGCGTGTCCATGATCCAATTAGTTTCAGTTTGTTCCATGCAATTTGGATTTAACTCAGTTGGTGTGAGTTGTTTTGCAATGTCGGATGTGTCTAGCAATGGTGGAAAGTATGGCTGAAGGAAGTCCACATTGAACACTGGGTGTAGGCCAAGGAATGGGGGAATGCTGAGCTCAAATGCATTACCTCCCACAGCCTTGGAAATGGTGTAAGGACCATATTGAAGTGGTCTGAGTTTCCGATAGGCTCCGGTAAGGCATTCCTTTTGTAAATGCAACCAGACTTTGTCGCCCACCTGAAACTTATGTGGCACCCGATGTTGATCATTCTGCTGCTTGTACTTGACATTTGATTTCTCTAGAATGTCGTGGACTTGCTGGAGGACATGTTGGATGTGATCAATGAAGCTATTTTCCTTATATGTTTCAGACTAGACATGAGCCAAATCTACTTGAGTAGCTGCAAATGGCATGGCCACATCAATGGGACATAGTGGTTGGAATCCCAAGCTCACCTGAAAAGGGTTATGGCCAGTTGAGCTGTGGAGAGCCCAGTTATAGCTGTGTTGAACATAGGGGAGGTTCTCATCCCATGTGCGTGGATGCTCTGAGTTGTACATGCGTAGAATGTGTACAATCATCCTATTGACAACCTCTGTTTGGCCATCAGTTTGGGGATGGAGGGCAGTGGACTTAATGAGTTTGGTGTCCAACATTGACCAGAGACTGGACTAAAATGTACTGGGGAATCTGATATCCCGATCTGAGATGATAGACTATGGGATCCCAAAGTGTACCCACACTCATTTAAAGAAGAGTTTAGCAGTGGCTTCTACTATGATATTATTCTTACAGGTTGCCATAATGGCCATCTTCGAGAACCTGTCGACGACCACAAAAACACAGTCATTTCCATGCTTAGTAGAAGGAAGACCCGATATGTAATCCATGGAGATGGATGCCCAAGGTCGATTAGGGGTAGGAAATGAAGTATAGAGGCCTTGCTTCTTGATGGCCGATTTGGCAATGGCGTAGGCAATGTAGGATCTGATGTACTTCCCTACATCCTGTCGAAGATTCGGCCAATAGAAATACTTCTATAGTACTGCCACCACTTTCTTGAACCTGAAATACCCAGCAACCCGACTGTAGTGTGCTTCCCAAATCATCTTGGCATGCTCGCTTGAAGGAACACAAAGGTGACCCAAGTGGCATAACAAGGCATCTTGGAGGTGAAAATCTGGAACATGCTGAACCTCTAAGAGTGTCTGGTATGTGTGGCTGAATTTTAGGTTGCTTTTGTAGAGAAGTGGCCAATCAAAAGTCTCGTGCCCACAATATTTGAGCACGGTGGTTAACACCATGAATGGTGGTGGACTGAGGCAATCTGCAACATTATTGGTGTTGCCCTTCTTATACTTGATATTCAAATGAAATTGTTGCAGGTGTGTGGACCACTTCTGATGGCGATCATTCTGCAACTTCCCTTGCGTCTGTATGAACTGCAGGGGACGATTGTCTGTGTGGATGACTGTTTCCTTCCCCAAAATGTAATGCTTCCATTATCGGCAAACCTACAAAATGGAATGCATCTCTTTGTCATAAGTACTTCCAGATTGTGTTTGAAAGTGTCTCACTGTGATATGCCACTAGATGCCCGTTTTGAGTAAGGACTGCCTCAATAGCATAGTCATAGGCATCTATCTTGATCTCAAATAGTTGTTGCAAGTCTGGTAATGCGAGCATTGGTGCCGAGCAGAGGCAATGTTTCAACTCCGTGAATGCCTTCTATTGAGATTCAGACCAAAAGAATTTTGCTTTCAGTCCTCCCTCGGTGACTTGACTCAAGGGCTAAGTGATATGAGAAAATCCAAACACGAACCTGTGGTAGAAATTGGCAAGACCCAGAAAGCTGCGGATCTCTGTAAGAGTGGTTGGAGATATCCAATCCCGAATTTCATGGATCTTGGCTGGATCCACATGCACCCCCCTTTCATCAATAATGTATCCCAGATACCGAACTTGGGTCATGCCAAAAGTGCATTTCTCCAAATTGGCACATAGCTTCTGTTGTCGCAGTGTTTGGAGAAGCTGTCGGATGTGGTGGAGGTGCTCTTCCCAACTCTGGCTGAAGATCAAGATGTCATCCAAGTATACCACTACAAATGAGTTGGTGAATGGCTGCAATATGTCATCCATCAACCTCATGAAGGTTGCAGGAGCATTCGTCAACCCAAAAGGCATAACCAACCATTCGAAAAGACCCTCCTTAGCTTTGAAGGCAGTCTTCCACACGTCAGAGGGTTTGATTGGTACCTGGTGATATATTGACTTCAAGTCGATCTTGCTGAAATATTTTCCCCCCTTTAGCTAGTCTAGAAGGTCATCAATCCATGGGATCGGGTACCTATTTCGAACAGTGATCTTTTTCAGCACCCAATAGTCAATATAGAGTCTCCAAGTCCCATCCTTCTTCTGTACCAACACGATCGAGCTCCCACAGGGCGATGAACTTAGTCAAATGTGACCTTTATACAATAGCTCCTTAATCTGCCTCTTGATTTTGTCGTTCTCTAGAACCGAGCGCCGATAGATTGGTCCATTGGGCAGCGACGCACCTGGGGTCAAATCGATGGAGTGCTTGACTTGGCAGTGTGAAGGAACCCTTATGGGGGAGGTGAATATGTCCTCATACTCCTCCATGAACTTGTCCATTTGTAGTTGTCGTGCAGAGGGGCCCTGTCTGGAGGTCGTGGCCACAGTCTTCTTCTTTCCCTGAGGGCGTATCATCAGGAAAACAAATTTTCCAGTTTTGGAAATGAGCTTACTGCATTGTTTTGTAGTAACCAAAGAGATGGCGATAGGCGGTGCTACCTCTGGTATCCTGTACAAGCTATTTCCCAAAGTAACAATAACAACACGAGGTCTTAATTCATACACATCATGTCGCTTCCACAAGTATGGTTGGCCTAATAATACATCACAAACATCAAGGGGAGCAACATCACATAATACCTCATCCATGAAGGGCTTGATGTTGTATGGAAGACGAAAATGCTGGCTCATGCGAAGATCCCGTCCTTGGTGAAGCCACCTGATGGTGTACGGTTGGGGATGTGTTGTGGTCGGTAAGACTAGCCGCTTCACAACCTCTACTGAAATGAGGTTCTTTTGGCTCCCACTGTCAACAATGAATTGTAGTGGGGAACCCTTTACCCACATCTAGGAGTGGAAGAGGCACTCCTCCTCCTCTAGATCTTCGAGTTCCTCCTTCTGGATCTTCGTAGTGACAATGATGACGTTGGGCTCCGCATCAATAATCTGCTTCCCTTTGTCATTCCCCTTATCGGGTTCTGACTTAGAGTCGGAACATGCATCTAATTCCGAAGCCTTTAGCTCCGACACCAGTGACTGCTTGCCCTGACACTCACTTGTATTGTGAGTGGAGCTCTTATGGAACTCACACCACTTTCCTGTGTCTTTTGGCTTCATGGTATTGTTCTTTTCTTGCAGCTTTAGCGTGTTGTCTTGGGCCACCTTGCCTCATATTTTTCCTTTGTTTTGCTATTTGGGGGCACCTTTCCATTGCTTTGGATTTGCAGATCCAAAGTCTCACTTCTTCTGTTTAAAATTTTGCTCAATCTTGACAGCGTATTGGTACGTCGTGCCGAGCGAGGAGATGTCTTGGAAGTCCATCTCATCCTGGATGTACCTGTGTATGCAACCATGGTATTTGAGTACCAAATGCTGCTCAGTATCCTTGATACCCAGCTTTGTGCGAAGGGTATGAAAAATATTGGTAAAATCTAGCATGTCTTGGTCCCTTCCCTGTCGCAACGTGGTCCACTTTATGTATTTATCCTCATATCTTTTGACATTGTAGTACTGCTCCTTGCTGGCATCTCGAAATGAATTCCAAGTGGGTGCGGCTGAAAACAATGAGGCCGTACTTTAATCCTTCTGCTAGCAGTAGGTTTCCCACCAGTCCTTGACGTGGGGGGTGGCTTTGATAAGAGTGAAATTAACCTTTTTCCATCCGGAAAAAGTCATGAACAAAAAATACCCTTCTAGTAGATTTAACCATTTATCTACATTGTCTGCATCTATCTGACCCTCAAATGTGGGAATGTCGAAGTTAAATTGTACCTTAAAGGGTGTGGCACTTCTAGAGTAGCTGTTGGAAGTAGATGTGTCACCTGTGGGTAGCTGCTGAAGGATCTAAGCAAAGTTGTCCATCATCACGTTCCTTTGTCGATTGAGGCCTCTTCGAGCAATATTTTGATAGGATCTCCTACCCCCTCATCTTTCTTTTCATCTGCCATGGGAGCTTGTCGGGATTTGCGAGGCTGGTCTTGCAAAGGTTTGACCAGTTCAAGCTCTAAATCCTTATGTCCCAACCTCGTTGGGGACACGTAAAGAAAAACAAAGAAAGAGTAGACCGCTCTGATACCACTGATCTGAGTTTAAACAGGAATGCAACAAATTAAAAATATAACCATAAATACAGAGATGCAGCAGAAATAATACTTCATTTAATTAATGTAAAATACTGAAATATGCCTTGTAACAGAAATGGAAATAAACAAGCTTGGGCGATGGTAGCTTAGCCCTCAGAAGAGATGTGGCGGCTACATGCCTCTGAACTACCTTACAATGAGGCTCAA
>APFE030704750.1:47107-82588 GCA_000404065.3 Pinus taeda | reverse complement strand
GGGCCTTTTTATTATTGAACAATAAGAGCAAACCCTAAACAACCAAAACCCTAACCCGAGGAGATGTAACACCAAGAGTTTATGGGCCTCGTTGGGGTTAGTTGGATAGCCAACTTCCTAGGGTCGTGATTTGGTCATATTATCTCCATTTGATGCGCATTATACCCTGTTGGAAAGACCTCTCCGATGACTACAGCGGAAAAGACGATTTTATCAAAAAATTGATGGCGGTAGATTGCTAAAAAAACGTCGTTTAGGGCCTCGAAATGGCTCCGGAAGTTTAGGCCCCGAAAAACTACTAAAAATAGTAAATTGTACTATAATTAAGGAAACTAAAACACTGAAAGAAACAATGGTGGGGGTCCAAGTGGACTTGGTGGGTGTCCACCAATATCCACTTGGATCATGGAACATACATCACATCTGTGAGTTTGAGAGGGGAGACTGACTCCCTATAAAAAGTAACTATACAAATATCAGGCGTACTATACCTTCTATCATCTCCAAACTCTATCTTCTGCTTGAGGTCTTTCTCCTCCAAGTTACTAAAGAGATCCCTATTCCTTATCATATGGAATGAGGCACTACTGTCAAGATACCACATGCTTCCCATTAATGTGCTTTCCATGCATTCAATGAGAGGAAAATCAAGTTCGAATTGTGAAGCTAGAGCTTCACCTACTTCTGCTACTGTAGGATCCTTCTTTCTTTCTTTCTTCTGTGGACATTTCGTGGCATAGTGCTTAAACTTGTGATAGTGAAAACACTTGATGTTGGACAAGTCTTTCTTCTTGCCCTCCTTGTCTTGGGACTTCTTTCCTTTGGATTTCTCTTCTTTGTTTACTAATGAAAAATCCTCTTCCACTTCTTTGGATGAGGTCCCATCTCTGGTGTTCTACCGAATCTCTTCTTGCACCAAGTCAGACCAAAAACACTCCCACTCTGGTATTTTCTCCCTCCCATTTACCGAATCCTAGTAGTTGTGCCAGCTCTTGGGAAGGCTTATAAGTGCTAGGATGACTAGATTATCTTCAAGAACTGTAACACCCACACTTCCAATCTCATCTCGAAATTGGGTGAACTTGGTCAAGAACTTTGGTATTGTATCGCCCTTCTCCAACTTGATTTTTATAAGCTTTTCCTCCAATGCCAACTTCCTGTGGTCACTCCTATTTTGAAACAGGTCTGTTAAGGCCTTCCACATTGCATATGGAGTCTCCTTGCCATGGAGGTTTGAGACAATATGATCTGAAACTCCTTATAGGATAACCCTTATCGCCTTTGCAACATATTTTCTCCACTCCGCCGTATCTTGAGCATAAACTGCTAGAGGTTTAGGAATATCTTTGTCTATGAATTCTTTGAGCTCATTGTCTTCCAACACTACCTCCATCTTGTCCTTCAAAGCAATATAGTTCGAACTACCCTCAAGGTAATATTCGAGTCCCAATCCATAGAATTACATCTCGCTGGCTCTGAAGTATGATACTGCAAATTCAATTTCACATGAAGAATACAAGCTCACACTCTCCTCTTCTATAATGATTTCACCTATGATACCATGTAGAAATTCCTTGTAGATTCAAACTGCTAATTGTAATTTACTAAAACAAGAGACTTGAATCTACTCTACTCATCAACATAAACAATTAAACGATTGCGAAATCAAGAAGCATACAAGATAAATAATTTAATCAACACATCACACAATAATTTCCTGGGGAAAGCCATAGCTAAAAACCCCTTCTATCTATATATTTCATTAGTAAAAAAAATTGAGAAGATTACAATGCTTTGCTCAAGCCCCAGCAATCACTGCACTATCTGTATCTGTCTCACTAATTCGTAGGCAAGCCTAGGCCAATACTTAACCAATTTCTTGCTTACCCAAGTACCTATTTCCTTGTGTTTTTTCCTTGGGAATTAGCCCCCTATTAATTAGGGAAATTCCTCAAAGGAATTTCACAATCCATCATAGGCCTTCCTTTGGCTGCATGCACCACCTGTACAATTTAGATGATTATACAAATAAGATAGTACAATGTCCCTAAACTCCAATATCAACTGGGTAACTCTGAGATTTGACATGCATGAGTTATTTGTGAGTGAATCATCATCTAACTGGTTGATCACTGTAGGCATCACTCAACTCCTAGACCTCCCACTAATTCCTCCAACAGTTGGAACTAGTTTAACTAACTTGAAGTCAGTTAAACTGAATTAATTACTTACTACTCAAAATAAACTCAATCAGGGCTCCTATAATGTAGGAGACACTCTACATGACACAAGTTAGACCCTCAACTCAAATTAACTGAGCCAACTAAGTCAAATTAACTTAGTTAACTAATACAAGTTGTCATGTGATGTGGAATTACAATTTTATTCCTAATTTCATTCAAGGACACAATTAAATTAGGATTTTTTTGATGCTAATTTCAACATTTCTTGTTGCAATTTTCAACATTGTGTGCACAAATCACTTGACTATCGAGTATTTAACTAATAAACCTATTACCAATGCATGAATTATCAAGTGGTTATTATTATTGCAAGAATTTGATATTACAATTATTGATTAACCTAGGAAAGATAATGTAGTTGTAGATATTTTATCTAGACTTATTGTGAATACTGACAATTCTCCTATAGAAGACAAATTTTTGGATGAACACTTATTTGCAATGTCCACTCATACACCTTGATATGCAGACATTGTAAACTATCTTGCGGCAGGGAAATTAACATGTCTTTCCACGAGAAAGGTGAAAGGTCATTCAACAAAATACTAGGTTCTCATGGGTAGATGGATACTTTTTTACACATGGGTTGATCACATAATTCACATATGTGTAAGTGAGAATGAAATCCAAGAAATTCTCAAGGCCTACCATGATGGCCCTTGTGGGGGGCACATTATAAATTTACGAACTAACCACAAGGTGATACATATGGGTTATTATTGGCCCACTATATTCCATGATGCCAATAAATATTTCAAAGGATGCAATAACGACTAGAGGATAGTCCAACCCATGCAGTATGATGAAATGCCATTAGAAACACAACTAGTAATTGACCCATTTGAGAAATGTTCCCTTAATTTCATGGGCCCGATCAATACTTCATTGCATAAAAAATCATATAGCTTGGTTTCAATAGACTATGTGATCAAATGGATTGAGGTAAGAGCGCTTTCAAAAGCCACATTACAAGCTATTATTGACTTCTTGTTAGAAGATATTTTCGTCTGGTATGGAATTCCAAGGGAAATCATCACCAATGATAGATCTCATTTCACAGACAATAAAATCAAGGCACTTCTTGAGAAATACAAAGTTTTACATTGGGTCACTTCTCCTTACCACCTGCAAGCAAATTGGTAGGTTGAAAGCACTAATAAAGTATTGGAAATATCCTAACTATAATAATTACCAATCATCTTTGTGATTGGTTTGATCAACTATCCAAATCCTTATGGGCTTATAGGAAAACTTGGTGAAACACAATAAGTTTTTCTCCATTTGAGCTGGTATATGGTAAGTGTCCCATATTTCCCATTGAATTTGAAATCAGTACACTCGGGACTATGATAGAGGTTGGTCTAGACCTAACAACAACACAAAAATATCGGTTAGAACAACTTCATGAGCTCGACGAAATCCGCTTGGCTACATTAAAACATACAAATATTGCACAACAACAACGAGAAAAATGGCACGGCCGACTAATGAAGAAAAAACTATTCCAACCCAGGGATTGTGCACTTTTGTACGATTCTCGATTTAAATACTTCAAAGGAAATCTGTCAACTAGATGGTTGGGTCCCTATGAGATTGATATTGTCTTCAATAATGGAACTATCAAACTGGTATCTATAGACGAACAATGTACCCATTTACTTGTCAATGGGAATTGTCTTCACCTGTATCAACATCCAACCTCGAAGGGCTCTTTCATCAAGCAAGTTGCTTCGAGTATTCAACTAGAAATATTGCTAGAGAAAGGGAAATCACCCACACTTATGCCTCCACCAAAATCTTAAAAAAAAGGAATAAATTTCCAACTGCGAAAACTCTCAGGAGCGCAATTGGACAAATGACAAGTGAAAACCAATGTGTTGGTACATGCCTTTTGAATGAAAAAAAGAAGAAAAATAATATATAAATAAATAAATTCCCACATGTGAAAAATCCCATCATCCCAAGAGTGCAGTTGGATAGATAACAGGTGAAAACCAACGTTCTGGTATTTGCAATTTGGAAAAAAATTAAAAACAAATTATTTTCCAATTATTTTGTTTTTGAATAATCTTTATATTCAATACTGTGATTTTTATTCTATAGGAATGATGTTGTAATGTTCACATGAAAATTTATTGATACTTGTCAAGTAACAACATCATTAGTTGCCAACACTTGTCAAGTAATCACATCATTATTTGTTGATACTTGTCAAATGACAACATTTTCAGCTGTCGACACTTGTCAAGTAACAACACCGTTAACTGCTAGCACTTTTCAAGTAACGATGTTATCACTAATGACACTTTACAAGAAATAACACTATCAAAATAGACATGGTCTCACTCTCCAACAAAACCCCGCTAATTGTACCACCAACTTAGCAGCAATCTATGCACACACACCAACAACATTACAAAACATCACTTCAACAATTACCAACTATACAACAAAAACCTCACATATGGTATGATTGAATCAGGTATGAAACAAATTGACGCCTATTTATTAGTTTGAATATATACAATTCATTACTTAGCTGTCACCTATCCCATCTATGAATGTGTTCATTAAAATTTTTAAGTTGGGGGGGGAGTGCTACCCTCGTTGACTATACGTTATACCTATTTCCCTAATAACCAATCAAGGTAGTGGTACTTACCTAATCTAAACTAGAAAATTACTGAATTTAGAAAAGTAATGCCCCCCTCGTAAGATACATGCACTACCAAGTAAGAATTCTAGCTTTAGTGTTGGTCATCGAGTCTAATTCAATTTGCAGAATGAGAGGCTCAGTGGTTCTCCATGAACCAAAGAATATATAAAAGTTGTAGGAGAACCGAGCAACATATCAGGGATTTCAAAATGTGGGGTGGATGACATATTTTGAAATATTACAAGGCTTTGATACAAGAATTACATTGGAATTTTCCCAGAATTTGGATGGTGATAAATCTGTGGTCAAGGGCATATAATTCACCATAATAGAAGAGATAATAGCAAGGATGATAAGACTTCCTCGGGAGGGAGATGATGGTTTGGAAGGAATAACGAATGAGTTTACGAGGGAAGGAAAACTCCTGCAATCATGTAGAAAAATGTATGTGTGAGACTCCTTGTCAGATATTTGCAAGGATGTAGCCATTTTTGTTCAGAAGTACCTAACATGCAAAGGACAACGTAATGTAATATTCACATACTTCTATGACATTTATGACATAATATTCGGTTATTAAAATATTATGTATTTCCCTTTAAAAACACTACAACACATGGCTCATGTTTCAAAAGGTGTGAATCACCCTGCAACTACAATCACAAATCGTGGATTAGTTAAAATTTTGGTCCTCAATGCCCTAGGGAACACTCAGCAAACATGGAGAAAATTGTTTGGATTGTCGAGTGAATCAATAGAGGGACAATAGAGTAAAGATGGGTCAAGAGAAACAACTCAACCCATATAAAATGAAGAAGGATTTTTTGATCAGAATGACGATCCCAAAGAGGTTAAAAATGAATAGGGACCTAGAAATCCCCATGAGGTCTTCACTCAATGAACCTTTGAAATAGCATGTGCATTCGTGGCATACTAAAAAATACCCTTAATTTGACTACATATTTGAAAATACCTCTAAAAATCACTTTATTTAACCCACTATTAACATGAACCCAATTCACCTTCCCAATTTAAAAACCCTACTTTCACTAGATATTGTAGGTATCCATTTTTTTATTAACATTTTTTATACCCCTTTATGCTTTTTCATTAACTTTGAGCTGCATTTTTTTATACACGAAAATATAAAACCCTTCACCCCCTATTATATGCTTAATATATTATGTCATTTTTTCCTCGATAGATATCCCCCAATATGAATGCACGTGGTATGGTATTGCTTTCCCAGTGAAGCCCTTGTGGAAATCCCATGCCACCACCTTAGGAGAAAAATGAGGAAAATTAGGGAGCTAGTCCTCTAGATGAAGAATGCCAATTACTTGAGATGAAGGAAATTCACCTGCAACACCAGTCACCTCTCGAAAGAGAAAGAAGGTTGTTGCAGAGTTTGTGGTGTTCTTACCCAAGCGGAGAATGAGGTCAATGGGACTCAAACCAGAGGAAGCACCCATGGTTACACCATCGATGTTAAGAAGAATGAATGTTGTGTTTTCTACACAAGAACCACACACTGCTAGATTGGTGAAATTGGTAATGAGGTGTCGACCACACAAGAAACCGACACCGACAAAAAAAAATGACATTGTAGTTGTTACACAAGAACCAACTACAATAACAAGTGATGAGCCAGTTATTAGGCCAATAAATTGTTCTTAAAAAGGACCAACTAATCTGCTACACATTAATCGATCAACCAAAGGTTTCATTTTTCTTTTTCAAAGTTATCAACAATGTTTGTGCAAGAGGAATGAAAATATGACTAGTTGCTATGGTCCTATGGAAAAGAAAGACTACAATATTAAAGGAATCAATTCAATATGCAATCTCCAATTATCACAAACTATTCAAATTATTAACTTCTATAGATCTTCGAAGGAAACAACAAAACAAGACATATCGAACAACAAGTTGTTTCTTAGGGAACAACTACTATAGAGTGAAAATATAACACTACACAATCATGCGATCTAATAGTGATTGATCAATTGAAATAGAAATCTATGATAACCTACAGGAAATGAAAGAAAAGAATAATGCTTGTTAATGAATTAACCACACTAAATCTATTCTTATAAAAATTCCAATAAACTTGATTCAAGATAGAGCATTTGATTTAACAAATCAACACCAAGAAATTAAAAACCATTACACATATATAAATAGATAGAAAAAGAAATCAAACACTAATTTTAATGGTACAAGAGAAGCCAATGTTGTTCCAAGGATCAGGCCCAAATCTGGAATCAAATTGCCTTGCGGGAAAATCAACACAGTAGAGTAATTCTGAATAATAAATACTTCCATTCAAATTGCAGAGAAACCAATTACAAATAATCACAAGTTGGATTTTTTATCAAAAAATAATATTATGACTTGAAAAACCTTTTCTAGGTTTAACGCCAGTTTTTATATCGTAACAACAAAGGATAAAGACTAAAGAACCTATTTTTAATAATGAGCGATCCTAAGAATCTAAAATTCTCAGGATTGCTTGTTTAAGTTACAATGATCTTAATGCATCCGAGAAGCTAGGTCGAGAAGTCATTCTCAACTAATTCGTTCCAAATAGGGTGTAACAGTTTGAGGCTAGTTTCGTATTCTCCGACCATTCCAGGAAACAACATCAAATATCAATGAGCCAATAGATTCTCGTCAATATTGAGGATCCGTTTGTTAGAAATAGCATTTTATTAATCAAATTCATTCAGAAAATAATAAAACAACAAATGCATATAGAATACCAATAAAGTCCTTACTATACTTATTAATATAACTTAATTTCACAAAAGACTTTAGAAAATGATATGAAAATTGAGAAATAAGGCAAGGAAAATATGAAAAATATGAGGCCCAACATCGCCCCCCAACTGACCTTTTTGCATGACCTCATGCAAATAAATGGTTGACATGTAGGACATTCAAGGATTAAGCTTCATAAGCTTCTTCTCCTCTATTCCTGAACCCATTTCTTTTTCGAAGCTCTTCAAAAGCTACTAACTTACCTGCTTCTGAGAAGTCATAATCAGATTTATAAAATGATTGGGGACATCAGATCATGGGGCATCGATACATGCATCCTATCCAATGGCTACCTCTTTCCATCACCAAGTGAACATAATATTTTATTTTAGCCATAACATAATTGAAGTTATGATAACCAAAAGGTTCTCTGTTGCTGACTTCATTTTGTGATGCCTGCCATCTTTCCTTGGCTCTACGAAGAGCCTCATGTATAATGTCTTCTAAATATTCCATTCTTGAGTGCAAGACATCATATTGGGTTTGTACAAGTGCAGGAGAAACATCAGGTTTTTGTATGAAAATGCTATGACGAATCTGTGTGCGAAAGGGGTTTTTATGTTCCCCTCTAACCCAAAGATCAAGGCCATGTTCTCATCTCTGGAAGGTATGATAAGTCTTTTCCCACTTAACCTTGTTCCTAGAAAATGATAAAATTGCCTAAAATTAAATATCTCCAATGAAAGGGACATGATTTTATTCTACCTATTCTTATACAAAGAAGTTGTGCATATATAGCTCACACAAAAAATACTATGTATGCTCATCCTGTTTTCGAAAAATAAAAATAAAATCCAGTGCACTCCTAAACTCATGTGGTTGTCCAAATTGTATTGATTTTACTTTAAGAAACATATATCACTCTAGCAACTACAAAGCATAATTCCGGGTTGGGGACCTGCATGCCAAGGCATTTGAGTAAATAGAGAAGACTTTCTTCATTTGATCTGCAATTTTCTTGAGGTGGTCCTTTAAATCATAGACCTCCTTTTCAGATGCTCTTAGTTGTGCATATGTCTCATCTTCTATTGTTATCAATGCTTTAAATTTTTGGAGTATCTCTTGATGTTCGAGTCACTACTTATCCCTAATATCTTGCTATGGTCTATTGTTGTTCCTCCATAGTTTTATGCATAATTCTAATGGAGGCTTCTACAATCAGGGGAGCATAGGGAGGAACCTCTTCTGTTTGTACCCATTTTTCATAAAAAGTAAATGGTTGATCGGTTTAAATTCCTACTTCAACAGGGGTAGGAGGAATGTCCATCGCTTGTACCTCAGGGTCAATCTATGTTCCTTCTTTAGCAATAGAAAGAATAGGTTTGTCTGAGTGTTAGATTTATTAAGGACAGATATAACATCACTTTGGACTTCCCTTTCCTGAGTTTCCTACTTTCTTTTAGGTCTCTTCACATATTCTCTATGAAAATGCTTGCTACCTCATAACCAATTCTTTAGTTGTTGTACTTTCCTTTGCAATTTCTTATTTTCTCCCTTTAACTTGTCAATTTACTTCTGGATATTTCCTTATCTTTTTTTCTCCCAGCTTTAGTACATATGGTCATCTAAACAAGATTGGTAACCAAGGCTACTGGGGAGGAAACAAAAATTACTCTTTCGGCTTCTTTTGCAATAGTTTCCTAAGTGGGTTTGGCTATTGGTAAGATGTTAGCTTCCCTTGTTATTATATCAGTACCAAACACTAGTAGGTCCTTAGAAAAATTAATCTGAGGCTCAGCTAAAAATCCATTGCTAACATCTCATTCTTCATCAATAAAATTTTCAAAAGACCGTGGAGTCGTTCCCTCCGGAGAGGAATGCTCTAATAAAGTAGCAAAAGAGTCTTTAGAATACCCTTGGGATGAAACAACTTTAGGATCATTATCCGAATCTAGGATAATAGTGGCTGCAGAAGCAACAAGAGAGGTTACAACCAACGAATTCGGTGAAGCCCCTTGGTCGATAGGACTGTTAGAATGGACTACAAGTTCTTCTGTTGAAGTGATCACAACTTTTCCAAAATTTGTAGTATATAGAAAATTTTCTAGCTCTTCCATTTCTTAGGCTATTGTTGCTTCTGGTTCCATGTGATCTAAATTTGATACATCCTAAGCTATTTTTTCTTCTGTGAGCTGCTCAAGAGGGTTCAAGGAACTTTGACCTTGCTTTACGAGTCTAGCATACCTCCTCCTTTTCTTAGGCAAGGAAGTTAAAGTTGATGCCATCATTTTCTCCTGCCTACTAAATTTTTGAGGTTTTTCAATCTGTACAATCTCGTGTGAAATATTTTCTTTCATAGGGGTTTCATTTAAGTTTTCGTCATTGTCTCCCTTTGGCTACTTATCACTATCTATAATGTCCCGAGATGTTCCAGCAATTGTTTTTTTTTTTCCAAATGAATGTCTTAATCATCATCAAGGTTTCTAAAGAACCCTTCCCAAGTTTGTTGGACTTGGCTAGGACTTCTTATAACTAATATCTTGATGATTCCATGGTGACTGGCAACTTCAACTTAGTCCTTGGACCTCCTTAATCTAGTAGCAATCTCATGCAATACTGAATTAAGAAACTATGGGAGGTTCAAAGTTACCTTTTTCTTCAGGGATGCCATGAGCTTGAGATGACACCCCCTTACCACGTCATGCCTTCCATGAAAGGTGATGTACCATTGGACAATCTATGCTATCTCCTTCCATGGCTCAGGTAATGAATTGGGGTTGTACCCCTTCCCCTTTTTGATTAATTCTTTGCTAGGATTTAAGAACACAAGGGCCACGTCTTGAAGAGAGGTGTGTATCTCATACTACTTTTTTCCTTCCATCAAAAATCTTATCACTTTTTCTATTTCACTTTCATTTACTTGTACCTGTATCTTTCACACCACTGCTACACCATTTTCCAAAGTCTTAGTGAATTCCAATGCTACCGCATTGTCGAACCCCTGTAATCATTCAAAATATTCTATCCATTCGGCTTGAATTAAGATGTTGTGTGCTTGTTTTGAGACCTGTAGTTGCGTGAGTTCATTTCAGACTGAATTCCCACCCATTTTTAACTGTTCAACAGGGCACAGTCTTGCAATTTGGAACCAACATATTTCACAATGTAGAATGATAGTAAGATTGTACATAGTATACTGGTTTCTACAACATATAATGGTATTGAAAAATGCAAATAACAGTCGTCTGTTAGTACCAACTCGTCCCCCCAATAAGAGTAAAGGACATCCATGACCGTTAATCAAATTTTGACAAGATGGAAGATTTGGCATGTTTAAAAGATAATGGTACATTAATGTGGTCCAGTAAAGCAACTGTCAAAAGGATAAATAAAGATCATGATATATCTATGGCACATGAGGAAATGATTATAATTTGTGTGTGGTAATGATAACATGATTTATTAAAACCCATGGAGGATGCAGACAAAATAAAGGCATGGGTAAATGTATACAAAGGACTAGATGGATGGAAGTAATAGTTATATCAAGCATGTCATTAGAGAAAAGAAAGGAGATTAATTTAGAATGTTGACTTTCTGAAAAAAGAATATTTCTAGTATGTCGAATTGTAGTGAAATGCTAATAAAGAACCAAAAATCACCACATTCTTGGAAGGTTTTAAGAATGTCCATAATAAATTTAACAACCATTCTTATTTTAATTTTGAAGGAACAAAAATCCAAGCTATATTGTAATTCTTGGTTTTACTTCAATACCACAGACATGTCCTCTCCTTCCAGTAGCCGTCCATAGGCTCGACAAGGTTGCCTTTTTAACCCTTTGAGATGCCAGTGTCCCATGTACTAAAATAATTTCCAAAATTTGTTGCTATATATAAATTTTTGAAGTATTTACAAAATGCCATTGTTATGGTGTGGTGACTAGTTAAAAAAAATGCATTCACTAGAGCTAATGAGTTAAACAAGTTGACTCATGATGAGACTTCGCCATTACCTTGGCTTGGTAACCAGAAATGGTAATGTTACTCCACTACATCCTATGATCATTGTAGGTCGAATCATGATGAGACCTCTTATCCTCTATTAAATTATAGTTTTCATTAATCTTTATAGATTACTTAGTAAATGGGGTGGTATGCCAACTCCTTACTAGTTAGGGATGTTGTAAGAAGTATTATAGTAATTACTTTTCTAGCTTGCTAATTTTGTCCTAAAAAACATTAAGGTCCTTGATTGTTGGAATATTGGAATTAAAAGATATTCTGTAAGTGATGATAAAATGAATGCAGTATAGGAATTATTGTAATTTTTCTACAATTGTAGAAATGACTAAAAATTCCTAGAAATTTCAAAATTCTGATAATGATTTCTCATAAAATATTCTCTAGTGATAGTCATAAAACAAATTGGTTTTCCATCATCATATAAGTATAAAGCTAAAAATGTTCCTTTCCATAAAGGAATAAAGATGTAACTAAAAAAAGACATGATAATCACATGTTAAAGATCAACACCTGTATTTAAAGGAAACAACACTATGCCTAAAGAAACAGTATCATAATGAAGGAAAAAATGGTTGTGACCTAGGGAACAACAACTGTAACTAAGGAAAAAACAACTGCAACTAAGGAAACAACAATTGTAAATGAGGAAACAATGGTTGTGACTAAGGAAACATCAATTGTGACTAAAGAAAAAACATTTGTGACTAAGGAAAAAACAACTGTAACTAAGGAAACAATGATTGTGACTAAGGAAACAACAATTGTGACTGAGGTAACAACAGATGTGACTAAGGAAACATCAACAGTAACTAATGAAACAATGACTATGACTAAGGAAACAACAATTGTGACTGAGGAAACAATGACTGTGACTAAGGAAACAACAACTGTGACTTAGGAAACAATGATTGTGGCTAAGGAAACAACAACCGTGATAAAAAAAAATTAGTGATGATTTATTTTTATTTATTTATGTTATTTTATATATTTATTATTTATTATTACTTTTAAAGAAATAACAACAAAACAAAAGAAGAATTATTTACATTATGTACAAAATAAAGAAAATTTCTTCAAAAATATTTACCTGGTTGTGGCCATGGGGAAATTGCCCCGATCAGCTATAACCTACAGATTGGCATCATTATCGATTTCATGAAGAAAATAATCTTTTGTAAGTGTCCAATGGTACATACGGAGCCGATGCCCATTGGCAAGGAACGAAATACTGACATTGTCAATTGTAGTAAGGCATACTATTCCATTGTCATAAACTTCAGTAATTTCGTAAGGGCCAAGCCACCTCGTTTGAGGCTTCCATGGAAAATCTTGGAATCTCAAATCATATAGCAGTGCCCAATCTTCTTTCTGGAAATTATTCTTTTTAATCAACCTATCATTCCATTTAGCCCTTTACTGTTGAATTATGGCATTACATTGTAAATCAAGAAGACACATTTCATGTAATTCATTGAGTTGTTGTAAGCGTTGTGATTGTGCTTCTGTGTGGTCCAATCTGACTTGCTTGGTAGTTTTGAGAGTCTTAACTTCGAATTCAATTGGAAAAATTGGTTCTTTACCAAAAACAAGTTGATAAGGTGAATAGAAAATAGTATTGTGCCAGGTTATTTGATAGGCCCATAAGCCTTCCGGGAGCTTGGCCGCCCAGTCTTGACGATTCAAAGATATTGTTTTAGTTAAAATCACCTCTAAGACTTTAGCAATGCTTTTCACCTACACATTTCTTGTGGAAGGTAAGGAGAAGTGACCCTATGTTTAACATGGTAATTTTGTAGCATGGTTGAAATTTTGTGAGCAATGAATTGTGATCCCCCATCTGTTACAATCTCCCGAGGCAACCCATATTGAACAAATAGTTAGAACATAAAAGTAATGACTACTTCTTCCGTGGCCCTTGGGAGTGCTACTGCTTCCACCCATTTAGTAACATAATATGTACAGACCAAAATATGTGCTTTCTGATTTGAAAGTAGGTTAAAGGGGCCTACGAATTCCATTTCCCATCTTTTGAATGGTTCTAGTACAATTCATGGTTGGAGGGGAATTTCTTCAGAACGAATGGGATGACCCATCCTCTGACAACTATCGAAACTCTAGACATATTTATTTGCATCATTAAATATTGTGGGCCAAAAATAGCCCATCTGTAATACCTTGTGTCCATTTCTCTGATCAGCAAAGTGACCCCCACAGGGCTAACCATGACAGGCCCCGAGGATGTCATAAATTTCATTTCTCTGACACATATTCGAATTTGAAGGTCAACCCTTGTATGAAAAAGGTAATCGTCCATCCACAAAAAGTGTGCACTGCGCTGGATAATAAGATTCTTTTCCCAAGATGACAAATGCAATGGAAATTTTCCAACTGCTAGATAATTTGCTACATTAACATACTAGGGTGTTTTGATAGTTACAACAAAAAATTGTTCATCCAGGAATTTGTATTCAACTAAGGAAGAATCGACTGTAGCTGGAATTATTGACAAAAAGTCTGCGACAAGGTATTCTTTTCTTGGTCAATCTTTTATGGTAATGTCAAACTCCTGCAGAATGATCAATGTATAGAAAACCTGGATATCCTGTTATGTAATGGCGAAATTTATTTATGGCATAGTAACAACTATTTTTATTTATTTATTTTTCTTTTTATTTTCTATCACAATGTAATTTAGTTTAGCCAGCATAAGGTTCTTGTTAATGTAATAAATGGTATAAGGATTTTTATACTCTTCTTGTCCGAGGAATGCTCCTATCACGTTGTCTATTGCATTTGAGGATATATGGAATGTAAATTCCACTCTGGTCCTCACAACACAGGAGCTGTTGAGACCATCCTCTTCATATTTGCAAAAGTCGTATCACATTTATCAGTGCATTCAAATTCCACATGTCTTGACAATAAAAACCAACATAACCAAGGAAACTACGTACCTCTGTCTACACTCAAGGAGTAGGAAGTTTAAGAATTACCTCGACCCTGGCATCCCACAATTATAGAAAATAATCTGTCCACGACCTCTACCAAGTCCTCCTCCTCCTCGGCCTCATTAGCACCCCTGATATCCTCTGCATGCTCCCCCAACGCCCTGATCCAAATGCTGAGTTTCTTCTTGCATTCGATAGGTAGGCTTTCTTTCCATCATCAATTCGTAGCTACGATAGTGGCACTCATCGTGGCCCACCGATTTGTAGAAATCATAGAATAATTGTTGTGGTGTTTGAACAAACTTTTGCAACAAATGACAATTATTAGTTACATGTTTTCCAACCACCTGACAAATAGCACACCATAGCACAGACCCCGTACTTTGTCCTGCTAGAGCTTCCTGCCTTAGGGGCATTGGTCCCCCTCTATGATATAATTCACGAAGATAGGGACGTGATCTTTATCATGCCCCTTGCTCTTACACTTGAGGCACCAAACTTCCTCGCGCACCTCCGGCCTAGCCTCCTTTTCTTTTTTCAAGCTTTGCAGTTGCAAGCAGAGGTTCTGCAACTGCGAGTGAATTTGTTGAACTCCTAAAGACACGTCTTGAATAGGTGTTTCATGTAATCTCATCGCGATTTCCAAGGCTTTCGCGTGAGCCCCTATCCTTTACTGTGATACAAAAATCCTCAGGTGGGGCAGGAGCAAGGCTATAAACCACTCGCGGTGCTAACTATCTATGAGCTGCATATTGGCTTCACGGATCACACACTTTAATATTTGATCTAACTCCCAGGGTGTTTCACTATCCTTCATCGTGATTTCCTTGAATCTAACTACTAACTGCGAGTTAGACTTAGGCTTACTAAATTCCTTGTTCAAAGCAGCCTTAGTGTCTGCTAACGATGTCAAAGGATTATCAGTGCAGTACTTGATGTACCATGTCAGCGCGTGATCTTGTAGAGAAGTAACCAACTGCACCTTCTTCATATTATCATCTATAACTTGTTGTGTTGTCCACACAACATCCGCAACAAACGAAAATTTATCTATATCCTCACTCCATATACCCTCGAAAATTGGCAACTTCATTGTATTTGACATGTTGAATGGCGGCAGTGGTGGTGGTAGTGTGGGAAAAGTTGTATGTTGTGGAGGTGGAGTGGATGGATGATTAGTTCGTGGAAAACCCTGTCTTATGAGCTAGAATGCACTCTGCGGTGAGGCCTGTACCGCTCCTTCGTCATCACTCGAAGGAGGTCCAATCAATGGGCTATATTCAAGGCCTGTTCTCCCTTGATCTCTAGAAATCTTTCCACTTCTCGTAGCTTCGAACATCAAGGCAATGGCATAACCTGTTTTTCACACAACATCTTAATCTAGGTATTCAAAGATCTTAGATACTTACCTCACGTTCCTTTGAAGAAGCGCCGTTGTGCTTTGTTGTGGCTGACTGGGGTATCAACCATGAACTCTGTCACAAATCCTCCTATAACCTGTTCAAGCCAATGATCAACAACGCACATGATCTTATCTTTAGAATCTTCTAGCCTCCGCACTAATTCTTGGGTCCACACTATTGGACCGTCGAGCCTCCACCTTCCTTCGTCATCTACCAATTTAGCTATCCACTCGTATAACTTGATTGGGAAGGTGCAAAAGAAAATTTCATGTATTTCTGTGTACACATATCTGTCCAACCACTGTTCTTTTGAAAGTTGCGGGTTCCTGTTTTCTTGTGCCGCAAATTGGTGGATCTTTATATCCAACCACTTCTCAATTTAATTTTTGTTTGAATTCCATTGATGCGACATCACACATCTCCTTATGTAGATCTCACTCCCAGCAACAAAACCATTTGTTGGCTTAGTGGGTCCTGGCCCAGGTTCAGAGTTAGTTGCTCCAAACAAAACCATACACTACTGGCGCTTTCAGCATCAACCTGCGCAGTGAAGATTGAAGTCTCACCTGAAGTAGTATGAGGGGATGCTGGAACCAAGTTTTCACATCTAGAGATCAGTGTGATGTCCTTTTTATGTCCTAGATCTGCCTTCGCTTAGGTCTCTAAGCCCTTAGGGTTTGGTGTTGTAGTTTCCTTCAAATGGCCTCTAAACCTCTGCAAAGGTCTATGATCGGCTTATGCAGACCTTTAACAGATAATTTATAATTACGTGCATCATAGGCTAGCCTTAGATCGGAATCCACACAGATTTTCTTAAGTGCTTAATAAACTTAACAAAAAGTATTATAACCTTCGTGTAAATACTTAACATGCATTTCGTTCAATTAATAAGACTTATCCAGTAGATTTGCGCATCAATACATCATTATTTCATAAAGACAGTGTCTCATCACAACATATATTGCAAGCATAAATAACAAAAGGAAACAGATAAAACATAGGAATTTCTCCAACAATGTTCTCTATTGATCTTGAATACAAGGTTAGAGACTCAAAACTTCCCTGCGCACTCAGCTACAGGGGTCCGCGCACTCAGCTGCAGACAATACTCTAGGCGTCTGCACACTTAGCTGCAGAGCCTTTCCCTCCTCTAAGACTTACTTCTATGCCCTAACTCTCTAAGACTCCATTCGTCGTACCCATAGACAAAGCATAGATCCACCTTAGACTCCCTAAGACACACCTATTTATATAATCCCATGGTCCGCGGACCAAGGGTAGATCTCAAAACTAACTCAATATTTACATAAACGAGGGTGAAAACACTTTTTGACTCTGATCTACATACTCACTCTGCATCCACAATTCGCGGAGACTTTACATATTTTTGTCAAATTTATACTAAAACTTCGACTTTTAACCCAAAACTAACCCAGGGGACCCCATCCCAACACCAATCTATGGTCAAGTGGTTCGTGGAAGTCCCAAACTTGGTTGGTCATTCCATTCATTAATATGAGGTTATTTCTCCTTCCTATTTCATGAGTATTATACTGGTTTATATGTGGATTATATGGTTGTTGATTCCTTGGTATTTCCATTGTTATTATGTTGGTTATGAACATATATTATGACAATGGCTATGTATGGCTATGCTCATGTTTTTACTTGTAAATGAATGAACAATGTATCTATGGCCTAATAGATGAAATTGCAGCTATTGTGTTGAGGCATCAATGCTTCTTAGCGATTCTTAGATAAGTACGAGACCCCTATGCTCAGTTATGCAATTAAGACCTGTAGCTTTCATGTTTGTGACATGTTTAACGAAATGTCTGTCATGGTTAGTAGGGGTCTAGTCTAGTCCTTATTGAGGTTTTTGTAAATGTATCTTTGTTCTGTTGTGAAATTTCATTTTTGAACCTGTCATTGAGTTCTAGGCAGTTACCTGGGCTATGGGCTTGAAAAAGTGGCACAAATCCCAGAGTCACAAGCATAGGATTGAGGATAAAATTCCCTAGACGCACCCATGCCTTGCTGTGGGAGTGACTGAAGCCTCCCAGACACATCCTTGTACATATCAAGGGAGCTTCTAATGTTTTAATGGTATAAAAACTCAGTGGGACCCAGGACTAGTCATGGGGATGTCTGGGAAGGCTTATGGGAGTCCTATAGAAAGCATAGAAGGTTTGTGTTGTGGGTTTCTATCTATTCCATTTTCTTAAGGTCACCTAGGAGGTTGAATCCCATTATAGTGGCCTCTCATTGTACATTTACCCCAGTTGGTCGATTACTTGGGTAGATGTGGGATGAGGGTGTTACAGTTACCACCCACTACTATGACTCCTACTCCAAATGGTGTGAGGTCTAGTTGGGACTTCATATCGGGAAGATGCCCTGAATTTTTGTGGGTCCAACATTTATGGTGCTAGAAGGAGGGCCAGATGACAAGTTGATCCCTTGAAGTATATTTTTAATTTCTGCACACATTTAATGACTTCTCATCAAATCATAACCTTGGCATGTTTTTCCAGACACACAAATATGTAAGTGTTGGTGAGAATTTGGTGACTTGTCCAATTTGAAATTAAATGACGAGGCTGAAACAACCTTATTTGAACATACCACACTATTTCTTGATTCCTACACAAATCACAACATCCACTGTGAGAATGTTGGTTGTAGGTTGTTCATTCTCATGATTGAAGGGAATGTGCGAGACTGGTGTACCACATTGCCTAATGACTCCATTCACTCTTTTGAACAACCTTTCATAGAGTCATGTCATGCTTTCAATTTCTATGATCGCAAAGCTCTTAATAAGAAAAATTTGAATTTACGAAAAGCACTTGATGAATCTATTCAGGATTTTCACGTCCATTTCATCGATTACTGCTTTGAATTACTTGAATATAAAGTTGATTGGTTTTTCTTGGTAGACAAATTTTTATATCTTGTTCATATTTCAAAAAATATACACGATTTAGAATCTTTTGAACCTCTCCCAACATACCTTGGTGTTAGGGCTTCTTGTTGGCTTAGTGGGTCTTGACCCAGGTTCAGAGTTAGTTTTTCCAAACAAATTCCTACACTACTAGCCTTTTCAGCATCAACCCGTGGAGCGTGGACTAAAGTCTCACCCGAAGCAGTATGGGGGGATGTTGGAACCAAGTTTCTGCACCCAAATATTACTATAATGTCGTTTTATGCCCTAAACCTGCCTTCACGCAAATCGATAAGCCTTTAGGGATTATCGATATAACTCCTCTTAATCAGATTCTATACCTCCGCGAACATTCATGACTATCTTTCGCAGACCCTATACAGGTGAATCAACCACTTACGTGCCTTTGTGATTACTCCTAATTCTGTATTTATAGAGATTGTCTTAAGTGTTCGATAACTTTAACATGCAACAAGATATTCTTCGCGTAAACAATTATTATTACTTGCATTCATATATCAATATAACTCATTTAAAATCGTGCATAAATACAATATTAACTCATAAACCCATCATTCATCATAACATAATAGTGCGTTCACTCATAACATAAGGAAATAGATAAACACAGGAATGTCTTGAATAATCTCTTTATTAATACTTCAGTTCTTCTTATAGACTCAAGACTTCCTTGTGCACTCAGCTGCAGGGGTCCACGCACTCAACTGCGGACTTTACTCTAGGCCTCTGCACACACAGCTGCATAGCTTTTCTTCTACTCTAGGACTTATTCTCTCTTTATTCTACCGACCCATTACATTTGTCTTCATTCTTATCTACTGCCTTAGACTCTCGAAGACTCTCCTTTTTATACAATCCCATGGTCCGCGGACCATGGGTAGATCTATACAAGCTGACACAACTTACATAAAATAAGGGTAAAACCCTTTATGACACTTTACTATCTACCCACTCCGCGACCACATCTTGTAGAGACTTTACATTCTTTACAACAAAACTTGGGCTTTCTGCCCTAAAATTTGGGCTCTTTCCCCAAAATTGACCCTAGGGGACCTTGTCTCAACACTTCTAAATATGTAACAGACAAGGTTGTTGTTCCAAGTTACCCTCCATCTCTTTCTCATAACACAACTCTAGTTCCATAGGTTGAGGTGGGAGAAGTTGAGAATTCACCTATTGATCTACCACCATCTTCTCCTACCCTACTTATTCAGAAATTTAGCGCACGTCTGGAATGTGACTCTGATGTTTGTGATGAATTGCTATCTCCTCATCCTATATCCTTTGGTCCCTCTGATCCTTCAGATTGTGATGTGTTATGTCCACCTATTTCAGATATTATTTCTTTTGATGTTCACGAGGATCAAGTTTTGGATGGAGTTGGTGTTGAACAACCAAACTTCGATATCATTTTTGATGAGTATGTGTGGGAGTCTGAACAAGAATCTAAGGTGAAGGATGACCTAGTTCTGTACGCACCTCTTCTGTATTATCGTGACATTTTCCATGATTCTGTCATCCGTATTCAATCTTGTGAAAATTTAGTTCCTTTTTATGTTACTACTTTCGATCATTCACAGAACACGTGGAATGCCAGTTTTTCATTTGAATGTGAATAGGATAAATATTTTTTTCCTAATCCTCCGAATCTCTCATCTTAGCTTTCTAGGAAAATAGAGGGTGAAATTTCTCATTCTTCATTATTTCCTCTTTAAGATTCGTCAGATCATGAGGATGCCCCTCTTTGTGATCTTGAAATTTCTGATCATGGCTATCGTGATCTATCATTGATTCACTTGATCACGATTTTGATTCTTCCACTGTTGATCTCTTTAACCCACCGATATTTGATGATCCATCTTATGATGAATTGGAACCTCTCCAAGTTGTCGAGGCACTTCAACCCGAGCTAATGGTAATGTTAGGTTCTCGTAGCCTTGAGGCTAGTTCCACTTCTGATCATAACTATGTTGAATATTTCCATGCTCCTCATAACTCTGTTGTACCCATTGAAAATCAATCTATTTTACAATTTTCGCATCCTCCATCTGTATCACACAATCATATCACTCAACCATTGGAGGATTCGTACGTAGCGAGCATTGTTGCAAAACGAAAATTTTCTTCTTTCTTCATGATTTCTTGTTTTTCAAGTTCGAAAGTTTGTGCCTGCATGTCTTTGGCACGTAATATGTTTGGACACCATGGTACATCCACAGAGTGCCTTTCATGTGCTTTCTATTTTAACTTTTCTACAGGTGCATTCAAGCTTCGAACGTTTTGGTTTATATTAGATTATCTTTCTTGTTTGTTAGTATGCTTGTATATCTTTCTTGACATGCATTCCCTTGCCTACTGTTATAGCTATTGCAACAACACCTCCAAAAATCTAGGTAACCATCAAATTTTTGGAGCCCCTACATCAAGCCTAAGCTTTGACCCCTCCAGGTCTTGCCCGAAGGTTCGTCAGTGTCAGTAAAACTGAAGATAAACCCAAGTTTCTGACTAAGTTAAGCCAATTCGCCAGTTCACGCCTTGGTAGACTGGTCGCAGAGTCGGAGCGTGACTATCACTAATAATTGCGACCATGGAAAACCATTGAAACCATAGTGACTCGCGAGTCACAAGGTCACAAAGTCGCACCTCCAACATCTCAGCTATCCTGCGACCTCACAACCTTTCGAGTTGTAAAGTCACCTTAATTATCGTCAGTCACTTGTGCGACTATTCAACTTTGCGACTCGCAAGGTTGCAAGGTTGCACCGCTTACTCGCGTCCTCCAACGTGACCTCGCGACTCATGCGAATTCGCGACCTGCAAGTCGCAAGGTCACAATAGTTGCACTCTCGACCCTTGCAACCTCCACACGTGCGATTAGTTTATAAATAGGAGGGCACCTAGTCGCATTTGTCAAGGCTCTATTGGTCTCACTGGAACCCAGAAGCCCCTCCAACCCAAATTCACGCGTGCGTCCGACTCCAGTAAGTAACGATCCTCCCTCCTGCAATCATTGACTGCCCCTCCTAACCTATGGCTTATCTCTTGCTCTGGGGTTTAGCCTTTTACTTAGCTTTCCTCTCCTTTTCATGCTTCATAGGTTGCCTTAGCCTTTTCCTCATTCCTGCACTCTGAATTTTTAGTTTGCCTTGCATCTGATCCCCTCATTTTATCACTAAGCTGAAACTCCATCCTTCTAAGAGTGACCCCAGTTTCCCAAAGCAATTTAGGGCCTTCTCTAAGCCTTTTTGAGCCATAGTCGCGTGCCCCACGATCGCGATACCCTTCCCCTCGTGACTTCGCGGCTCTTCATCCTCGTGACCTCCAACCATTTGTGACCTCCGACAACCACCCATTGTGTGATCTGCGACCAAATTTTGCGCATCGCAACCTTGCATTCACTCCCCGACCTTTGACCTTAGTCATGCAGTCGCATTCTTAACAATTGAGACTGTGGGACTTTTATTCCCTGTGACCTTCCTTTCACCGGCTAAGTATCCTTTTTATTTTACTGTTGCAATTGATTGTCATGCCATCTCTCTCATCATGGGATTGCATTTTTGACATGCCAGGTGACGTCGAGCTTGAGTGCATATCCATTTCTTCTTTTGAAGACGAGATGGGTCACATGACTACTAAAGCAGCTCAAGGCACCTCGGGAAGTGGGGCATGGGAAGCTGATCTAGAAGAACAACCACCTATCTTTACAGACATGGCTTGCAACATAAATAAAATGACCAGGCTCTCTTGGTATGAAATCTATGAGGAATTTTCTAAGAAGGATATCCCAGAAACACAGGAGGAATTCCAAGTATATATCAACATCAAGAGGTCAAAACTACATAAAGTAGCGGCTCATCCACCAGTATTCCCATGCACTGAAACCATCGAATGCATCTTGCGATGTACAAGCACAGATGACTTGATGATCAGGGGTCATGATGAAGCACCCATAGCCACCATTGCTTTAGCAAGCATCAACACCTACTACAAATTGCTTGAGAAGTAGTAGATTTTTAACATCGAGCGGCTTGCTAGGTTCACCATCCTAACGAAAGACATCTTGAGGGATTGGTAGCAAGAACTTGTGAAATTCTGGGTCAAGACATACCAGGCTTACAAGACAGAGGGGCTACGTAATGCATATCAGTTAATCGCTACAATGATGTCCCGGCTATATGGCAAGGCAAACTGTGATGTATTTTTTGGCATGTGGGTTCCACTCATGTATGATATCGCTACTCAAGGGACTATTTTTAATTGGGTGAGCATCCTCTCATCATCCTTGAGGACAAACATAGCTGCTGCCCAAAGCCCGCCCCTTGAGCAACCTCTAGAATTTTATATGTCTTCATACCTCCTTGATGATGTCTGTTCAAGGTGCTACTTCAAGCATTGGTGTTGTAATTGGGACACATCGGTAGCCCAACCCATCCACTACCACTAAAAAGTCTTTTGGGACACACCTTTAGAAGCATGTTCGATGTAATATCTGAAACATTTATCATCCCATTATACCAACTGCTGTTCGGGGAAGAACCACCTTCCTTGCATGTCACAGAGAGCCATGAGGACATGGTTAAATTAGCTCATTGGTTTCCCATTGATGAATGAATGATCGTTAGGGTGTTCGGTACTCATAAAGCTCCTCACACTCTACCCAAGTTCGTCACAGATAAGACACTTCTACGAGAGATTTATTACCAGATGACACAGGGTTTCTCGAAAGTTTTGAACAAAGGCAAGAAGAAACCTTGGCCACCTTTCCCTCTCACTATTGGGGTGTATGTAGCAGAAAACTCCAAACAGGTAGAAGCAGATGCTAAAGAACTAGACAAGAACCATTTTGTGACCATGAATTACTGAACGTATGACCCCGAGAAATTCGTAGCTTCCCATTGTAAGAAGGCGAAATTCAGTTGGTCTTGCACCCACACTAGGAAGGATCTCGAGGACGAGATTAGGAATTGGTATAACTCCACGAGGGAGATCAACCCTAGTGAGTAGCAGGCCATAGAAGATGAGATCCTTGATGATTTCCAAGATGACGTAAGCCTCAGAGAAAGAACACCAAAGGGAGTCGAGGAATCAGGAAAGAAAAAAGGAAAAGAGCTTGAAGACCCTCTAAGCGACATTGGTGGAAGAAGAAGTTCCGCTCATACAAAGAAATGCCAAATTGGCAAGAAACAAGCGAGAGCTAAAGAGGCAAAGAGAACTAGAGAGCAAACAACCGCAAGAATCCGGTGACCAAAGCCAGAATGAGAAAAGGAGAAAACAAGCGGAAGAGAAAAGGCGGCAAGAAGAAGAAAAGAAAGTGTAGGATGAGATAAAGAAGAAAAGGCAAGAAGATGAGAAAAGGCGGCAGGAAGAAGAAAAGAGAGCACAAGATGAGATAGAGAGGAAAAGGGAAGAAGAATCTAAAAAGTAGAGACAAGCAGATGAAGCTGCAAAGAAAAAACAAGAGGAAAAACAAAGATTAGAAAAAGAACTGAAGAACATGGAGGAGGAACTAGAAAGGCAATGGGCACTAGCAAAAGGAGAAAAGAAGCAACAGGAGGAGGAGCTTAGGACAGACAGGGAAAAGGAAGTTGAAGTAAATGAACAGGGAGAGACAAGAAAAGTAGTTGACTCAAGCTCAAGACAAAGTGAGCTTCCTCCTTTGGATGTACCTCCCATAACTCCCCTCACTGGTGGACACCTTGCCCTTGGAGAGCTAGGCATCCTAGAAGATCAAGACGAAGAGGTTCTAGATCTAACTAAAATCACATTTGATGATGTAAACCTCAAAATTATACAGGAGAGGAAGAAATCTTGCAGCAGGAACCTAGCTGACCCATTTTCAGTAACTACGGCAACGGATATCGTGCCAAATATCACGACAAATCCTCAAATGATCGCCTCCACCAGAATGACATTCGTGGCTGCCATTGAACACAACGTATCCCAGATGAGTAAGAAAATTGTAGATTTGAAAAACAGGCTATACGCATCCAAGAAAAGGGCCACCGTTGCGGGATAAGGGAAGAGAAGGATGGAGGAGGAAAACGTGACACTCTGCTTATTACACACAGGCTCAACTGAATTCCAAGCAGTAGTCGCATCAGAAACAAAGATCCTGGGGGAGACTATGGCAGTAGTATATGAAGAAATGGAAAAACCGCACCACACTATAGCTCCCCTAGTGACCATTCAAAAACACTCAAAAGAAAGGGTTGCGATGTTGAAAGAGGCCATGAATGCTTTAGATAAAATACATGAGTGGTCTGAAAAGTACCCTGAAGCACTGGTAGTATTTGCCCAGAAAGATTGGATCGCTATGCAAAATACCAGGGTCCAACTTCGTATCAAAGTTTAGTCCAGAGAAAAATTGGCCAAAGATGCAGAGAGGGTGCTGGCCTCCTATAGAAAATTGTTCAGCAGTTTGGAATCAGTGATCCAACTACATGGGGCCCCCTCCATAGGAGAGATTGGACAGGTAAAAAATCAGCATGAGATCAACAATGAGGTGCAGGCATTCATAGAGACAAATAGGCAAGCTGCCCACACGAGAGATATGATGATCTCAAGAGAAAATATCAAGCATTACATAGTAGAACCAGTGAGGCTCTACACCAAGTTGGGTACCTTGAATAATCATATACAAGGCAAACGAAATACCCTTCTCCCAGATTCATTGGAGTGCTTACACCGACATGATGAAGGCCAACCACAGATCTCTCCCATCGCGGAAAAATACAACATATGGCGCACTTACCTGACAGAAAATCACAGGCTCAACATTCCGGAACTTTCCATCTGTAGATTAGTCAATTAGGATGGTAGTCATTTTTCTTTTGTATAACACTATGTACTACGGTAGCACAAAATGCCCTCTGAACGCGCAAGGTCAAATAGAATGCCAAGAGTCATATGGTAGGTGAAAGGTCACGAGAAATTCCAAGAGTCAAGAGTAGACCAAAGGTCACTCTTATCCTATAAATGTAACCTCATGCCTCATTTGTAAGGGATTTTTGCTGAGTACTATTTTGGATATTCATATACATATTTCTTGAGAGAATTGTTGTCCTTCTAGTCAATACAAGTGTTAATTGTACATCTTCATTATTGAATTCTTCAAATATCTATGTGCTTGTGCCATGGGCATTTTCCTTACTTTACGGATCAAATGTTTCCGAAAGCTATTTGATGCGCGGTCTCCCCACATGTTGTTTCATACTTCAAATCTGGTTTTGCTACGTATGAATGGTATTTAGCTTACTCACTCTATGCTCGTGCCAATGAAATATTTCTTTTGGTATTAGTATAATCTGTTTTGACTCCAAAATTACGTACGCTAATAAATGGTTGATTGTTGTGAACTGATTTACAATTGTTAAGCATTATTTATCTAGTATGCACAAGTCTTATCTAAAGTCCTGCTAATAGTAACTTTATGTAATATTGTGTTGTTTATATTTTTCTATTCGTGGTATATATATGGTATAGGATATTTGTCAATTATTCTCTTGTGTTTATTAAAGCTCATGCATTCTACTAATTTTATATCACACCTTCGTCTGAAGCTATCTCCACAAAACTGAACGACAGTCGGGACTACATACTGAAAGGGATCTCCAGTACACTCGGTGTAGGCTCTAGTTGGGAACCTACACCGAAGAGATCCCCTTGACTGTTGGTGTAAAATTCCACCCCATCAACACCTACATAGGCCATTTAATGCGTCGGTGGCTGCATTGGAAGTATCACTTTAAGTAAGTATGGTCTTTGCTCTATTTAGGTTAGGATCAAGAGTAGTTTTTGTTTTCTTTGTTGTTTCTTTGATTTTCTTCCCTTTGTTTCATTTTGTTTGCTTCACTTGTTTCCTTCAGTTTATTTTCTTTTCAGTTGTAGGTTAGCTTCCACATGAGACCGTGTTTAGCTTCTAAGTAAGCTCGGTGAAATCCAAGAGGGAGTTGTGCTCCTATGAATGGTTGGTTATCTATCTATTCCCTCTCTTTATGTGAATCTTGCATTTATTTTATTCGATGATGATCAGCTGGAAAATATGTTCCTTTTGGAGAGAGTCATGGTGAAATCATGATGCTTACACTTTTAACTAGTACCGTCTACTCTAATCAATTTTCTATTTTCAGTTAACCCTTGTAAACTAAGTCAAGTAGATTAAGGAGAGAGGGAAAAAGTTAACAAGTATGTCATAGGTATATATAAAAGTATCCTTCTCTGAAGGGATAACCTCTTCTACTCTCAATAAGTCGGGATCCCTCTTCCACCTCATGAAATAAATCGGTGCCTATGCACAATTATTTGAACAAATGAAAATGAAAAAATGAAATAAAGGGAAAAAGAAGAGAAAGGCTTCCTTCGCAAAGACGTGAAGCAAGTGACTCCGGTAGTGTAATATCCAGGCTCACTGGTAGTAGAACAATGCTTGTGTTCGTGAGGTGACTCTGTCAAGGTACTGTCTAGGCCTGCTAGTAGCAGAGAAACACAAGAGATGAAAACTAAGACTCTGAAAATTTCTTTTACTTGTGCATCTATATACTCCTCATCCCTAATCGAAGCAACTCATCCTGACTTGGCTTGGTATGTGTGTTGCTGATGAAGAGAATGGTAGGGGCTACATTTTTAAATTAATCTAAGTGAAGAAGCTATGATAATCAAAGAACTGAACAATACTTCTGGAAGAGTTAGACTTTCTTTGCATGAGGCAAGATCCATACAGAGAGTTGGAGTTATACCAATGTGTCACCAGTGTTGTGGCAGATACAACCACCCTCCAAAATTTTGCCTATGCCTCAATTTTGGAGCCTCCCTTCTTATTAAAAATAGTTCATCTTGCACTAATCTAGGTATTCATGCTTTGACGAAGACTTATCTTTTATTTTTTTCTTGTGTTTGCTCACTTAGCTGATTCTTCTAAGTCACAAGCTCATCTCCCAACTTGGTCCCACAATGTTTCTAGGCTTGCATCTAGAAACTGCGTAATCCTTGAGTGCAAGTAGCCTTGATGATAGGAATTGTGTAGTCCTGACTACTAGTTAGCCTTGAGCTATGAAACTGCACAGTCATTGGAGGAAGCCCAACATTGAGCCCAAAAATTGCACAACCCTCACTAAACTCAGAAATTGTGCAGTCCACTGAATCAGAAATTTTCCCAGCTCCCCTGAATTGCATAGTCTTTCCTGGCAGTGTGCATGGCAAGTTTCCCTAAAAAAGAAAAAAAAAGAAAAGAAAAAAACACACATCCCTAAAAAATAGGGATCTATTTTTAGTATCCTGAAGGAGGCACTTGCGCTATTTTCATAAACTTTCGCCAAGTGTCACTTTTTCCTTGATCTTAGGCATGTGCGTCGTAAACCCTAATTTTCCAAATTTGTTTAATCGACACTTCTAGAGCTCATTTTCACACTCGATCTTGGAGCTCTAGAATTCCCAAGGAGATCAAGGAACCTTCAGTGCAATCATCATCACTTTTCAAAGTTTGTTTTTCTTTTGTCTTCTTTTGCCACCTTTTCTGTCGCTTTTTGTTGTTTGGCTTTTGGGAGTGTTGTTTCACTTGTTTCTCTTCATGATTGTTGGTGTTTTGACTTGTTTTAACTTGTAGAAGTGTTGTTTTAAGTTTTATATTGCCTCTCCCAAGTTTCACATTAGTTTTTTTGTTTTTGCACCAATGGACGTCGTTGTGGTGACTCTCCTCACATACTTGATTTCCTTTCGTTTGATTAATTGTTGCGCTTAATTCACATGCATTTACTTTCAATTACTCATATATGCACTAAGATTCAGTCTATCTCTTAGATTTGCTCGTTTTCCATACTTCCCTTGGGCATATTTGGATTTCCCTTGGTCGTTTTCACTTTTCCTAGCTGGCACTACACAATACTAAGGCCGAAGCCACAATATTAGCCTCTAGAATTGCGTAGTGCATAGTCCAATATGGATCCAACTGTGAATTGCGCAATTCAAGGAGTTATCCTATCATCTTTGCCACTGAGACTGCGTAATGCGCAGTCTCTCCCAGGCCTCTGCCTAGGATGAACTGTGTATTGTGCAGTTTCAAGCCAAAAGCTTCCATCTTGGCTGTTGGGACTACACAGTGTGTAGTTCCCAGAGGTAGCAAGTCCCTCCTACCAGGTAAAATAGCATAATCCTCCCCATTAGATGCCTAGTTTTCTGCTTGAACTTGCCTTGTAAGTAGATTTCTTAAGACTGGCATTTTCTTTCCATGAGTGTCCTTTTTGTCCCATAGGTACAATAGTTTTTGAGAACCTCTCCAACATTCATTGCTACCATGGCACATAAGACAACTGCTTCAATGGAAACCATTGAGATAAGTACTGGTGAAGTAGCAAACATAAGTTGATTTTCCAGTGTGTGCAGATACTTGGTTGTTTATAGAAAACAGATTATCACTGACATGGCAGCAGCTTAAAGATTCTTTTGCAAAGGACTTTGAGGTATAATTAGAGGACCGATAGGTTTATCTTAGAATCTGTCAATCGAGGCTATAAAAGGTTTCATGTAGGTATCACACCTTCCCATGTGAAGATATCATCAACTGGATTGTCTCACACATTGATGAGAAGACCATGACATTGAGCAGTGCTAGTAGGTAGAAGTCTTTCAACAAATGTATCACTTGTCTGAACCAGTAGAGCGCATGGACTCACTCTTCTATGTCACCCATAACTATGTGAGCATAAGAGACATTGTCAAATGATGGGTGAAAGAGCCATCAAAGTTTCGACAGACACCCACCCATGTGTACAAGACAAAGTCCCTTAAGGAGGTTTGCCAACTCTTGGTTATATTTTCTTGCAGAATCCATGGTCAAGAGAGCACGAAAACATTTCCATAAGGGTGGGAAGGCTTATTGGACCAAGTGGTGAATTATGGGAGGTCGTTCAATTCGTTATATATGTGGGCTCAATAATTGAAGGCCCATGAAGCACAAACTCGGAATCCGCCCAAGCATGAGCGAGAAAGGTTCTATATGTATGCATACTTACTGGATGCAATTTGTACACAACAACAGTTCCCTGGAATGAAGTGGACATGGACACCACAAGAAACTGTTGTGCACATCCAATGCAGTTATCGAGGAGTAATGGCACGACTAACTGACCACTTCATCTCCTCTTTACAAGCTTATCTTTGAAGAAGATCCACCTTGCATGTCACGAGAAGCAGTGGAGAAAATAACAGACATCACAGATTGGTATGCCTCACCAGGTGGCACCTTCATTATAGTGTTTGGAGGAGGGAAGCCTCCACATGTTTTACTAAGGTATTCTACTGACAAAATTGTCATGCAAGAAGTATCATACCATCTCGCTACAGGGTTGTCAGCAATGTTGCACAAGAAGAGAAAGCACCATGGCCCACTCTTCCTTTGTAGATTGGATTATACAAGATAAATAAATTGAAAGCTGCAGATGTCTAGGCAACGAAGATAGTAAGATTTGAATTCAGCACTTGGGATTTTAATCTATATGATCCTTCCAAGATTTGCAAGGACCATTGTACGAGAGTTTACTTTCCGTGCGTTAGCGGGGCATTTCATTGGCCAGAGGAGGATCCTTGGAGGTACTTCTACAATGCCTCTAGACTCAATGAGCCAGTCAGCTTAGTAGGGACTTCATAGGCTACTCCACAAATGACAAACAACTTCGGAAGCAACAACAATAGAAGGCAAGAATCTCATGTAGGACAAGGGAAAGAGGAAGATTGTTGATAGTCCATAGGGAGAGAAAAGTTGCAAAATGAAAGTAGATCATATTATTATAAAGGAAGAAAAGGATGCATAGAGAAGATCAGAGGAAGAGAGAAAAGCATATGTTGCAAGAAGAAGAACTGGAGCTCCATTAGATAGAGAAGAAGCCGAAGGAAGAACAAGAGTTGAGTAGGAGAGAATGAGAAGAGAGGAAGAAGCAGGAAGAAGAACAAAGGTGAGGCACAATGAGAGAGGAAACAACACCAATATAGGTTAAAGAGAAGGAACATGAACAACCAACAATTGAGGAGGTGTTCGTTTAAGGGGGCTTAACCCAGGTTCAGAGTGTGTTACGCACGAACAAAAACCTCAATCACTGGCCCTTTTGGCAATGAACTGCAAGGATATCATAGACTCACTTGAAGCGGTTATGGTAGGTTGCAAAACCAGGTTTCTATAGCTAGAGGGACATGCGCGCTGTGGCATCCGGGTGTTCACTTATGTCTTATATCTAAGTACAACTTTGCATACATGAATAAATTTGCGTTGATGATGAAATTCACATATTAGTACATAATGCATAGACATAACAAAAAACAGTATAACATGTATTCTTTTGCATGATTGGGTAAAAATCATGCATAACGATATCAATAACAACAGAAAATGAACACAGAAAGATACCCAATACTTTGCCAAAACCTCTTCTTCATTAATAAGGATCTCCAATACATGCACTTCCCTCACATGTGCACCTAGTTGCAGGTGGTCTGTGCACTTAGCTATAGACTCTTCAAGGCCTCCACACACTCAGTTGCGGAGCCTTCCCCAAAAATACAAACTCAAAACAGAGAATATGAACTATCTATGCTTGGTTAATTATATTTGACAAAGTATTACATCTTCTTTATATAGGCTTCTTTATTACAAGACCACGGTCCACATACCATGGATCCGACAAAACAATGGACTAATATCTGAAACCCGTTACAAAATAAGGGACCGTTGACCCACCCCAAATCCCCTAAACACTGTGCGATGAATAGAACTTCGCCAGCTCTGTGCTCCACTCCTCAGAATGCGAGTCTTTGACCGAAACTTGGACCAAGTTGGGTTGCGCTCAAAAAGACCCCAACACTCACTCGTGACTCATCCCGAGTAACTGAGCTGCGGTTCCATTGATTTTTGTTGTAATTCCGTTGTAGATTGCATTATACTACTCGACTATCTCTGCCATTTGTTTCTCCTATTTGAGCACCTCCTCCAACAATATCTCTGTGGTTGGGCCAATAGCCTTTTGTAGTATTTTCGACTCCCTTTTCTTCAATTCTTTGAGCCTTTCGTCCACTGTTTGAGAAAGTTTGAGGGTGTCATCCTGCATTAGCTAAGTCCTCGATTACAAAATTTTCTCCTTCCTTCGAAGATCATCTATCCACTTTTGGAGGTTATTTCCTTCAGTAATACAGGTGATTTTCTGCAAGGCTCGTAGGGTCTTTACAACTACCAAGATCTCATCATGTTGCTTCTATTTCACCTGTAATTCATCCTCGATATTTTGTATGTTTGTATGCTCCTGCAGTGAGGTTCAAATCTTCATCGTGTCATCCAATAATTTCCCGCAGTTCGCCACTCTGTTAGAGGTTCCTTTTAATGCTGCCTTTATGTCTTTCAGCCTCTTCTCCTGCACTTCTGGTGGCATGGCTGGATGTAGCCTTATTTTAAGCTTTGATATCTGCACTTCATACTCAAATTTTATCTTTTCCATTTTATTCTTTGGTTCCTTGATCACGAGGGTGAGCTTCGCAACCTTCTCTGTTAGTTGTTCCTCCTCATCGACATTCACATATGGGACTGTGTTGCAACTATCTTTGATGGATTTTTCCAACTGTTGTTGTCACTGACATGCATCGTCTCTTATCTTAGCCACCTGCTCTAGCTCCTTTTTCAACACAACTTTCTCCTTTTCCACCTGCATGACCAATGGCAAGGTTCATTGTTTCCACTCCTATGGCTCGGTTGTTAGAATTTGATGGAAATCATGCAGCACTCGAATGGGCAACGTGACAATGTTTATGTTAACGGTCTACCATGATTTGGCTCATTCTCTGTCCTCCATTGTGTACCATTGTTGCGCCCCAGCTAGCACTTGTAAATTTCTAATGACGAGTTGCATTTATATTCTTCGCTCTACCTACAGTGGATGAGCTATTTTTTCTGGTTGTTTTTATAGTTGCGGCAATGCCTTGCTATAACTTAGCGAAGATCATTCTATAATGATCATCAATTTTTTCCCGGGTCTCCATTGTGATCTCCTGGACCTTCTCTCTGATCTCATCGATGTCCTCATCAATGAGGATAAGCGCTTCTGCACCCTTGGACTTATCTTCTTTCTGATTTTTCCTCTTTCCTGCCACAGTTGTTGTGTCTCTCCTTCTGACAATAAAAGGTGACTGCTCTGATACTCCTGCATCACTGAGGGGTTCCTCATGCTCCTGCTATGTTTCCTTTGTTTTTATCTCTGCATCCTTTCCACTTGTAACTACATCCTGCGGGGTACTCTTGTCTATTCCAACCGCTCCATCGAGTGGAGTCATCCATTATTTTGGCCATTGTTGTACTACGATGAGAAAATCATCTTCAGTTACTAATTATGGAAATGGGTTCCATGTCCTAGTTGGGTCTTTCATTGCCTTCACATAGGCTCTATGGAAGTCTGATTTGAATTCTGCAATGTGACAATATTGCTTATATAAACTAGGTGACAATCTTGGATGTTGATTCACCACCATGTGTAGATCCATTATCATCACCACAAATAAAATCCTATTCTCTCTTGCCGCGTCAGCTCCTTAGTAAACTAGAGGGCGACATACCTCTCTACCTCATAAACATCCACCTTGATGGATGGAAACTACGAGTCTTCTGGTTCTTTCCACACAATTAGCATGATGAGGATTATCAACCAAGCGTAGTGGAACGTCTTCCCCTCTTCATGTGCTTCCCTGCAGTGTGCCAAAAATTCCTTGCATAGATAGGCATCCTCGTTAAACTAGACTCCTGCGCTACACTGCATAGATAAAGATACTATAGCTGTAGGCACCTCACTAGCCCTGCACTTCCTCATTATCTTACCTACAGAAATGTGTGTCGCAAAACACACTCCTTGGTCATCGATGGAATTGATATCATATCCCTGCGACTTCTTCACTAATCCAAACTTTTCCTTCATCCTTGTCCTTATTATTGCCCACAAATTCTTCTGGAGGGTCTTTTCCTTAATGAGGCAATGCTATGATTTTTCTGATTAACATCTCACCGATCAAGATCCTTGTCCCTATCCAAATGCATCCATCATGTACCTGTGTGAGGAGCCGCTGCACACAAATTGTACTTGATGTGGTTTGGCTAAAGTGTGACACATTCAACATATTTAAGAGGCCCTCTCTCTGTAATCCTGTAGCCCACTGGTATGTTTCCAACCTCATGACTCGACTTTTTGGGTACCGAACCTGCTTCAAATATCTACTTCGTTCAAATTGAGGGTATTTTCTGTGATCGTTAAATTCCCAGTCTTCCATCTTCAGTTGGATAATTGACCATTGCAGCTTCAGCTTACCCATCAATTCCCAAGTTTGCTTCAGCAAGACACTGACATCAAATCCTAGATCCAAGATAACCTTATCCATGTCATATTCCCCAATCTGTGTTTTAAGCCTCATTTCATTTCTAGTCTGCTTCTTGTGTCTATGAAGATTATTCATAGTGCGCATATCACTATGTTGTACCTCTTTAGGAGCACAAGAGTCTATCAATTCCTGCAATCCTTTTACGACCTTCTGATTTCTCAACAACTTCATCCAAGTCTCTAGAAAAGAATTTAAAATATTTGGATCCACATATTATGTCACAACTGGTACTATCGTGCAATTATCCTTTTGAGTCGACTGCACAGTAGAGGTTGAGGCCCCATCATCCATAAAAATTCGTGTCAACTCCATGAATACTTGCTTTTCCTCCAGGATATCATATGCAAGAGATTTTTCAATAGTTTTCCTTACCCATGTAGCTTCAGCTTCCATTTTCCCATTGGCTTTATCATTTCTAGTCGCAACCCCAATTCTTGTTACAATGTTGACGCACGATTGATCCTCCCTTGGCTCAGCAGACATCATTTGAATATTTGTTGCAGGTTGCTAGATTCTTTTCTCCTGCATCTTCACATGATCAAAAGACTCACAGTAACTGCAGGTTGTCATAGGGTTTTGATAATCTCTTCTGTAGTGTCCTGCTAGTCCATAGTTATAACAGATATTATGGCCATGTCCTCGACTAGCTCCTCGTCCTCGTCCTCATCCTTGTCATTGAAATCCTCCTCGACCAGCGTGCTGGTCTAACTCCTCGTGTGTATGTCCCTCATCTTGCAGTCTATAAGAATAAGCTGTCGCTCCATCATTAAATCATAACTTCAAAAAAAAAATTCATCATGGCCTGCTGATCTACAAAAGCTGTAAAATAATTATTTTGGGGTCTGTGTCTAGTCAATTTAACGTCTTAAATTGCTCTACATAAATTATCATTCCGGGTATCGTAAACTGATGAAGTGTGGTGCACCATATGTGCTTAGTTAACCTTTTTCTTACTTCGTTGTTTTATAGATTTTATTTTGTTTTGGGGTTTCGTTTTTGTTGGTTTCCTAAAGTATCTAATGCAAATGGAAATCCTATTCTAAGGTCTTAAGAATACTTTTAAAGGTCAAGTATGGATGTAGATT
>APFE030704750.1:5144-39578 GCA_000404065.3 Pinus taeda | reverse complement strand
TAATATGCTCCATGACATCTACTTCACATCTCCTTCCATGTTGAGAACATCAAAGCTTTATTCAATTCTTCAAAATTTCAAAGTGCAACAAAGCTCTCCAAAGCTTTCAAAAGCCATCAAGAAAAAACTACAAACTCCAAGCTAAAGAACTAACTCTCATAAGCTAAGCTAACAAATGAAGGAGAGAGATCTCCTATTTATACAAAAGATGAGAAGCCATCTCATTAATGAGAGTCCATGAATCTCTCCCTCTACCTCTAGAGTCCTAATCAAAATAGGAACTGATAAGACACATGTCTTCTTAGAGTTACAATACAATTAGGAGATGTGACACATATCCTCATGATCCCATGATTCTTTCCACTCAAATTCGAATTTGGCCTTAGAGTGCCACATAAGGGTCTTCTAGAAGCCTCCTTTCAACCTACACATGTCAACAATCTCAACCCATTGGTTAGGTATAAGCTTATGCACATTATTTCCTAATTTTTAACCACAAATTCACTTAAAAGGCTTAGAATTAATAAAGATTGGAAAAACATAAATGTGGCCCAATGATAATGAAAGTGGGATGAATGTGGTGACATAGTAGTGAAATGGAGGTGATATACTCGACATAATAGTGAAAGTGTAATGGAAATGAATGACATTTTCAAGACTCAACAGTCTACACATACTTTTGTAATAGGTAGCAATCTTAAGAGAGATGTTGACCTCTCCTTCTACAAATCTTGCACCACAGACATAGGTTTACTGGATTAGGCGCTCCACTTGCCAAATAATCTCTGAATGCTTAGCATTGATCCTTATAATGACCTTATGCTTTGCATTTTGTACGCCATACTCCTGATCTGGTCTCTTCACCTTGCTTGAGATCCTACAATTCCAAGGTAAAATTGGCTAGCTAACTCTATATCTGTTGTACCCTTGCATGAGTATCTCCAACCGGCGAAGCTTCCAACTTCATCGCAATCTCCAATGCTTTAGCTTGAGTCACAATATTCTACTGCATGAAAAGTAACCTAATATGTGGCAGTAGTGTGGCTATGAACCATTATTTATGCTATTCTGGGGGTATATTAAATGTTACTTAACCCATCAACACCTTGAATCACTGATCCAATTCCCACACAAATTCAGACACTATATGTTTGATTTCTTTTAAATTTGTGATTTTGATTTCATCTTCTTGAATTCTGATACCAATTCTTTCTAAATTTCATCCAATGAAGTAGTCGGGTTAGTCACAGATTATTTCATATACTAGGTTAGTGCTCTCTCTCGCAACAACGTGACAAGTTGTGCCTTATTTACATCATCACTAGTGATCTATCCTGCTATCCATACTACATCAACTACAAACCAGAACTGATCAGGATCCTCTTATCCCAGTCCTTTAAAAATAGGCAAATTAATGTCATCAGCCATTTTCCTTCTCGGGGGGCTAGGTGGAGGGGGAGGGTAGGGGTATAAGGGAATTATTGGGAGGGGGATTGGGTGTAAGGGGGGTGGATGGACGGGGAATCCCAATGCCTTGATTCTTCTCAAATCCTAACTCCGACACACCTTCAGGAAGGGCGGGGGAGTTTCGTGGGGTTGTAGGGTTACTTCTTTCTTCTTCACTCTCAAAGCCTCCTAAGAAGGGGCTATAGTCAGCTTCAATAAAGTTCTTCATATTTGTTCTATATCGTTTTCCACTTTATGTAGACCCTGGCTCAGGCTTATTTCCTCTTCGTCCAAACATTGAACTGACTGCATTCGAAGAATCCCCTTTTCACACAATAACATCTTAACCCAAAGATTAGAATATCTTAAAAAATTACCTCGTAGTCCTTTGAAATTTTTTTGTTCAACTTAGCTACAGGATATGATAGCATCTATCGTGAATTCAGTGATAATTCCTCCCAAAATTATATTGATCCAGAAATCAACAACCCTTGAGATATTGTTACTGACGTTCTTGAGTCGCCGTATCAATTCGATATTCCACTCTTTAGGTTTGTCGTTCTTGAAACAAGTCTTATACTCGGTCAACTTAGATACCCACTCATACAATTCAATGTAGAATGAACGGAAGAAGATTTCATATTTATCTTTGAAGATATACTTCTGCAGCCAATCTTCATTTGATAATTGAGGGTTTCTATTCTCTTCTCCCGCAACTTCTCTTTCTTTCTGTTCAACCCACTCTTGGATTTCTTTCTTTGACGGACACCAAAACATATCCCTTAAGCAAATCCTAGTCCCGACAATGGAACCATTTGTTAGTTTATGGGGGCTTGACCAAGGTTCAGAGTGTTCTGCACACCAAAAAATCCCTCAACCACTAGCCCTTTCGGTAACGACTTGCAAGTAGATCAGAGTCCCACCCGAAGCGATTATGGGAGGTTGTAGAATCAGGTTTCTACAGCTAGAGGGATATGCGCGTTATGGCATCCGTGTGTTCACTTATGTCTTATATATACCTACAACTTTAGGTACGTGAATAACTTTGTGCTGATGATTAAATTCATAGATTGGTACTTAACACATAGAGATAATAGAAAATAGTATAACATGTATTCTTTCACATAATTTGGTAAAAGCATGCATAGCGATATCAATAAAAACATAGAATGAAAACAGAAATATACACAATACGTTTCTAAAACTTCTTCTTTATTAATAAGGATCTCCAATACATGCACTTCCCTAACCTGCACACCGAATTGCAGGTGTTCTGCGCACTCAGCTACAGACTCTTCAAGGCCTCAACACACTCAGCTGCGAAGCCTTCCCCAGAAATAGAGACTTAAGACAGAGAATATGAAAAATATATGCTTAGTTAGTTATATTTGAAAAGGTATTACATATTCTTTATAAAGGCTTCCTTACTACCAAACCACGGTCCACATACCATTGATTCAACAAAACAATGGACTAGTGCCCGAAACCCGTTACAAAATAAGGGACTTTTGACCCACCCCAAAGCCCCTAAATACTATGTCATGAGTATCACTTCGCCATCTTCGCATGCTCTGCTCCTCAAAATTCAGAGTCTTTAACCAAAACTTGGACCAAGTTGGGTTACACCCAATAGGAGGAATGGGAACAGATGTAGGATCAGGAGCTTACTCAACAGATTGAGAAATTGATTGAAGTGATAGACATGGAGATGGAACAAGAGCCACAAAATGAAGATGTTGATATGATGCCGAGAGCACCATAGGTCATCCCTAAGTCTCCACCACGTCTAACAACAGATCCAACCCCGAGCGAGTAAGGGGATGTTGTTCTCCTTGATGATGATCTGGTAATGGATGTGTACAACCTATCATTCGATTATTTCCAAAGGAGGATTGTACAAGCATGGGGAAATCACTTTCTGGATGATTATAAATCATCAACATTCGTTAGAGAAATGGTGATAATGTCAGACTCCAGGAAGAATCCAAATGTCATTTCCAAGGCTGACTTGGCCTATGTAGGAGCAACAATGTCAAATATTCAATATTTGATGATTGAGAATGAGAAACTGGCATAGAACCTGCGGGGCACTAGGAAAGAGGCAGAGCAACTCTATGCAGTAGCACAAAATGGAGTTTCCGCACAGGTTTACTTGGAGAATATGAGAGAATAGATACTTGTAGCAGTTTCAACACTTGGAAAAACCATGCGGAAGCTCTATGAGGGGTTTGTTGCCATACATAAATCAATTATCTGTTTTCATGGCCTACAACAACAAAACAAAGAGTTTGTTAAAACTCTTAATAACATACAAGCTACCATTTCTTATGTGCAAGAGTGGATAATGCGATATAAAGGGGCACTGCTTGACTTAGTGAAGAAAATGAAGCCACATGTCGAGCTGTAGAAAGCAAAGGTTTGAATTTTGATTTAGAAAAACAAGCAGTTGGCCTCTTTCATTGGAAGTACAAGCCTCATATGTAAGGTTTTTCAGTAGTTTGTATGTCTTGGTGAGAACACACCAGATTCCATCAGTCGGTTCACTCACCAAAGCTAAACCCAAGAACCAAGTTCAACAAGAGGTCGAAGAGTACTTGGAGCAGCTGAGACAGAATGCCGCCAGGGAAGACTTGGAGTTGAATAGACAGAACATGAAGAATTTCCTAGTTGGTCCTATAAAATTCAAAACTATGCTGCTCATGCTTCACAATGAAATGGAAACAATTTCCAATACAGTGTACCCAAATGCTATGGAGGATAGGGTCCCTTCCATCCACACACTGTTACACATTTTGGGGACATCATCACACAATATCAAGCTTGGCACCAATATGTGAATGAGAAGCAGAAATTGGAGGTTGCTAAGCTAGACTTCTCCCAAACTCCAACATCATAGGGTTGTGTCTTGTTAGGATGTCAAGTTGTCTCTACCCTATTTCGTCTTATATGGGTACAAGTGTAAAATGTAATATTATTTGTAATTACGTTATAAGTGAAATTCCAAGTGTCAATATTGGAATATGAAGAGTCATCATGTAATTTAATGTTTCATTTTGTAATGAAGTTGAAGAGTCATGAGGGTCCAAATGTCACAAAGGGGAATTGAATAATCACCCCCTCTTGTTATAAATAGAACCCCATAAATCATGTAAAGGGATTTTGGGAGCCAAGCTTTTGGCTAGGCTTAGGCCTAGGAAGAGCTTGGGAATATTGTGAAGAGCCTTGGCTTCTCTGTAGCGTAGAGCGAGTATAATTCTTTGGAGGAGTAGGTGTTATTGACTATAATGTCCCACTATTGGAGCTAGTGGTTGTCAATGGTGTATGTATGAATGGAACTTTCACTTATAATAATAAAATTAGAGCCAACACACTTTCAAGCATATGTTGTGAATATAGTAGGACTATTCTTATTGTATTTGCAATGTATGTTATTTAAATTATACTTATGCTTATGAAATATTTAGCTTGCATTTGTATTAATCTTGTTGAGTGTGTGTTGTTGTGTTAATTCATCACTTAAACTTGTGGACTATTCTGCATATTAGCTTGTGATGTCATTATGCTCATGTGTTCCTTTCAAGCTGCCTACTATTATAGGCTTCCAAGGGGTGAAATTCCTTTTCCCTTCGTTTTGGAACCTTCACGCATCACACTTGACTCTCCGCAGGGTCACACACTTTCTCTCACCCAAAGTTATCATACTTCCCTCTGCGCATTTGCATAACATTAGCACCCACTACAGGGACTCCTACTCCAAAAGATGTGAGGTCTGTTTGGGACTTCATATTGGGGAGATCACCTGAATGTTGGCGAGTCCAGGGAGAACATTGAACATAAACAATAACTTGGAGAAATTACAACAGGAAAAGCTAATCAAAACATTACAACAACATTCTGCTGCATATGCATGGGAATATATTGACATGAAAGGAATTAGTCCTAAGACTTCTATACATCACATCTACATTGAGGAAAATTGTAAACTTATCAGACAACCTCAAAGAAGGATGAATCCAAATCTTAGGGAAATTGTGAAAGAAGAGCTGCAAAAACTGTTGAATGTAAACTTCATTTACCTAATTTCAGATAGCCAATGGGTTCCCCTTTAGTGATTGTGCCTAAAAAGAATGTTAAATGGAGGGTGTGCATTGATTATCGAGAATTGAATAAATCTACCCTTAAAGATCATTTTCCTTTGCCCTTTATAGATCAAGTGTTAGATACATTAGTAGGTAAGAAGTATTTCTCATTCTTGGATGGTTTTAGTGGTTATAATCAGATTCAGGTGGCACCTGAAGATCAAGATAAAACCACATTTACTTATCCATGGGGAACCTATGCCTATTGAGTACTTCATTTTGGATTATGTAATGTACCTGCAACATTCCAAAGAGCAGTACTAGGAATTTTTTTTTCTTTCTGATCTAGTACATGATTGTGTAGAGGTATATATGGATGACTTTACAGTCTATGGGAATACATTTGAAGAAGATTTGAAGAAGATTTGGAAAATTTGGAAAAATTTCTTAAAAGATGTAAGGAAGCAAACCTTTCACTAAGCCATGAAAAATGTTTTATGATGTTTACAGAAGGGATTGTTTTAGGAAAACACATTTCAGGAGATGGAATTAAAGTTAGTAAATATAAAGTTGAAGTCATCTCTAAACTATCAATTCCAAATTTCCAAAAGGATATTAGAAGTTTTCTAGGATTTACAGGATATTATAGACGATTTATAGAAAATTTCACTAAAATAGCATCCCCACTCTTCAAATTACTCGCCAAGGATTGTGAATTCAATTGGAATCTTGATTGCCAGTTAGCATTTGAGACTTTAAAAGCAAGAATTTTTGAAGCACCCATATTGAGAGGTCCAAATTGGAAACTACCTTTTCAAATTTCAATAGATGCTTCAGATACAGCTCTGGGAGCTGTATTCGGACAAAAATATTTGATTCCCTATGACATCTACTATACAAGTAAGAGTTTGACTCCCACTGAGTTAAATTATACTAGAAATGAAAAGGAATTTTTAGCTATTTTTCATGCCATCAACAAGTTCAGACATTATATAACAGGCTATGAAACCTTTGTTCATACAGATCACTCTGCAATTATATACTTAATGAATAAACCTATTACTAATGGCAGAGTTACAAGATGGTTATTCTCTTGCAAGAATTCAATATTACTGTGCTAGATAGACCTGGAAAACAAAACAAAGTTTTTGATTTCTTGTCCAGAATTCAAAATATCAAAGATGACACTCCGGTTGAAGATAAGTTTCCTGATGAATATCTTTTTGCAATGACTACTTAGACCCCTTGGTTTGCAGATATTGCCAATTACTTAGTTACATGGAAATTGCATTCACATTTGTTTCCTAGAGAGAAAAGAAAAATCATTCAAATAAGTGCAAGATACTCATGGATCACTAATGAATTGTATAAAATAGGTTGAGATCTCATGATCAGAATATGTGTTAGGGAAGATGAAATGCCTGAGATTCTTAAGGCATGTCATGATGAACTGTGTGGTGGACATTTTTCTGACAAGAGGACAACCTATAAAATCCTTTCTTTAGGATATTATTGGCCATCCATCTTCAAATATGCCAAAGAATATGCCAGGAGTTGTGACAGCTGCCAAAGGGTAGGAAAACCTGCTTCTTCAAATGAAATGCCGCTAGAAATTTAGGTACTCATTGAACCTTTTGAAAAATGGGCCTTGGATTTTGTTGGACCAATTAATCCCCCATCCAAGCAAAATAAGTATACATTGGTATGCACTGATTATGTCACTAAATGGGTAGAGGCTAAAGCATTACCTTTTGCTAATGAAAAATCTATAGTTAATTTTCTTTTTGAGGACATCTACACTCATTCTAGTGTTCCAAGAGAAATTGTGATAGATCAAGGATCTCAATTTATATTTAAAATGGTGAAGAGTCTCGTGGAAGATTACAAGATCAAACATAGGAAATATACCCCCTATCATCCACAAGCAAATGGTCAAATTGAATCTACAAATAAGGTGATTGAAGGAATTCTCACTAAGACTGTGCATCTACATAGAAGAGATTGGGCAGAAAGGCTTCTTGAAGCCTTATGGGTTTATAGAACTACATGGAGGAACAAAACGGGACACACACCCTATGAACTTGTTTATGGGAAACAAGTCTTGTTCCTTATAGAGTTTCAAATCAAAACCTTCAAGATGGCAGTCCAATTGAGACTGGATTTATCAGAGGCACAAAAACATAGATTAGAGCAACTCAATGAGCTTGAAGAAGTCAGGCAAGATGCAATTCAAAGAACGAGTATAGTCCAACAACAAAAGGCTAAATGGCATGACAAATATATCAAGGAGAAGAAGTTTCAAGCAGGAGATTGGAAACTTTTGTTCGATTCAAAATTCAAAGATTTTCAAGGGAAGTTTCAGACTCATTGGCTTGGGCCATATGAGATTGAATAAGTCTTTAATAACAGAGTAGTAAGGATAAGAACAATAGATGGAAGCAAAATACCTCTTCTTGTGAATGGTCATCAATTGAAGATATATCAGAAACCAATTTCAAGAGGAGTTCATTAAGATTTTCTAGAATAACTCTGAAATGAAGCTAGTGAAGAAGAATTCTTCTTCTCCACTAACTTGGCATTTATTTTTCCTAAAAAAAATGATGAAAAAAATATAAGATATATATATATATATATATATAATAATAATAATAATAATAAATTGTATGAGTTTGGAAACTAATCAGTGATTCGCATACTTATACATAAAATACAGGGTGAAAATCAGAGATTTCTGACATCCTATATTTTCCATTTCCTTTTTGTAATAAGTAGTGACAAAAAACTACATTTATTTGTAGTTTAGAGTCTACAAAATCATAGTCTCATTCCATCTCATTCTGTTTTCATTTTATTTTACAGTTCCATTTCATCTCACTGTCATATTCCATTTACATTTTATTTTATAGTTTTACTCCATTTCACCATATTTCCCATTTTATTTTACATCTCATTTCATCTCACTGTCATAACCCATTTCCATTTCATTTTTACACTCATATTCCATAGCCATTCTTCACTTTTCCTTATTTTCACATTCTGCAATTGATTACATTCTGCAGCTAATCTGATTCTGCAACTACAACTTACTTATCAACTCTAGCACAATTGTACAACTCACAAATAAATCCTGAATGCAGGAAATTGAAGAATCAAGTTTTGGAGACCAAACATGCTAAAGGTACCTACGAATCAATAACAAAAGAGTTATCAAGAAAAAGGTTAAGTTCTAAAGGTAAAATGCAAAATTTATTTCAAACAACAAGTTAAAAACATAAGGCATGTATAATATGAATAATCATATGTCTCCTTAACAAGTTATCATTTGATTTGATAGCCACTTCATCATACCACATCTCTACCACATCTTCCATACTCGATATCAAACGGTCCATAATAACTTCATCATACCACATCTCCACTACACTCTCCATACTCTGTACCTAAACGGTCCCCAATAACTCCATCTGTTAACGGTCATTACTACAATATGACCAATGTATCCACGTCTCTCCAAACCCTCACAGTCTACTTATTTCGCACAAACCCGTAGTTCTTTTCACCATACCTACAGTCAATCCATTTCATAGACCACGAGAGTAATTCTGAAGGTTAAGAAATTTTGCGAAATAGAAGCCATGGGACTCATTGTCAGGACAGAGCCAGTTGGAGCAAAATATATGGAGGGATTCCCATAACTCAAGGAGATGTTGCAGAAGGCTGAATGGCTCAATTTCATTGAAAAATTTGATGGTTTCCACAAAGAGATCACAAAATCTTTTTCTAGATCATTTTATGGTACAGAAGTAGAAATTGGAGACATTAAGTTTATAGTAACATAATCCTACATAGCAGAGGCTACAAAACTGCCAAGACATGGCGAGAGATGGTTCAAAAACAAGGAATTTCATAGTGAATCATGGAAAGTAATCCTCGGGAACCTAGGTATGGATGTCTCTGTGTTTAAAAAAGGAATTCCTCTTTCAGCACTTAAAATTAAATGGAGAAGCATGCTTTTGATATTACATAAATTCATTACCTGTGAGGGGAGATTCAGGTGCATGTATGTCTATCATATACATTTATTAATGAACTTTCTAGAAAATGGAGACATCAATATCCCTTTCTTCCTACTAAATAGTTTAAGAAGGATGGCTTCAAATGTACAGAAGAAAATAGAATTTCTAGACACAAACATGTACCATCATGGGTTGGTAAAAAAACTAATTGAGTTTCATTGGAAAAGAATAGGAGATACTTGGGAAAATTTCTTGATAAGAAACTATTTCCAAGAGGCACCAAAATCACCTGAAGAGGGTAATGTCAGAAGGAATAGGAGAAAGAAGACCGGTATAACCATTCAAAGAAAACCTGAGTCCTCAACACAGAAAACTGATGAAGAGCTAGTCTTTGAAAAACTGACAGAGATCAAGGAGAAAATCAAGCAAAAAGGCAAGATGAAAAAGAAAGTTGGTGGAATTAATGGAAACAAACATGAATATTCATTAAAACAAGATGATGAACAATTAATCTCTGAAAAATTTACAGATATTAGGATACAAATCAAGAGAAAAGAAAAGATAGGAAAGGAGAAAAAGGGTACAAAGGATGAGAACATAAGCCCTCTACAACTTAGAAGGAGCTCTAGACTTTGAGGTATGGTAAAGAAGATATCATCAAAGGGAAAGAAGTTCATAAATCTAGAAGAGGAACCCCAGTACCATCTCCTGATAATGTTCCATTTACACACAATCCTCAAAATTCTCCTGAATAGTATTTCAAAGGCAGCCCCAGCAGAGGATCTCCAAGCATAGACCCAATGCAGCAACAAATCTATGATTATATAGAATCACTGGAGAAGAAAAGTGCCTCAATGGATCCAGAATCCTTAGTCAATCCAAAATCCTCTGTCAATCCACAAGAACCTTTAACTGACTCTCTCAAACAAGTAATCTATGACTTAGAGATATTGAGCAAACATATCAAGAAAGAAAATGAAACCCTAAGGGAACAAAGTAAATTGGATACAGCTATTCATGATAATACAATACTGCAACTAGGGCTATGGTATAATAAGAATAGGAAGTTGGAGAGGAAGAATATAAGCTTGAACGTAACAATCATCAACCTTAAATACAAGCTTCTTATGAAGAAACCCAGAATGGCAGTCACTTCAAAGAGGAGCAAAAGAAGAAAATTAGATGTACTAGTAGAGGTGTCTGAGAAAATTCAATAAGAAAGAAGAATTCACATTTTTGGAAAATTGCATGGGGACATGTAATGATTTTGCGGTGGGGGTATGTTGAACCTCAGAATTACCCTCTCCTTGACGGCTTTTCTCACTTCTTTCCCTTGCCTTTCCATAAGATTACAGATACCCATCAATGAAAAATGATAGATTTTGTCTTAAGGAGGGCATTAAATGATTGACATGTTATATTTTTTATGTTTTTTCTATTTGAATAATTTTTTGCAAATTAGTTACGGAACGCAGCCTATTCTGCAGCTAACTATGTATTTCGTAGCTACTTCCATGGTCTGGCAGGTTCCATGTGTCAAACGAAGAAACTGTCCACATGGCATCTCTGGAATCATCTCCACATGGATTCTATCCTATTCACTCAGCACAGATCGATAAGAAAGCAAGCTCAAGACCATAGTGAAAGGTGGAGTCAAGCATATGAAACCCAGAAGCAATAGGACTCTTTGTCTAATCTTTCGTAGTTAATTAATAAACCCAACAGTTCTGTTGCAACATTAACTCGGATTAGCCACCTGTGTTAATGGTTCTGTGCAAACATCTCACTCGAATTCAAGTCACCTGTAGCTGATCAAACATTTACACAATCTAGTTGTGATACGTGTAGGCCACCTATGGCTAATTTTCCTCAAAGATAATTATGAATATTTTCTTTTAAATACTGGTTGTACAAAACCGAGGGGGGTTTGAAGATTTTTATGTATTAAGTTCAGATTCTCAGCTCTGTATTTTTGGACTTTGTTCCTGTTTATAATATAAAGTCGTGTGTTGATCAATGATCATTTGAAAGATCATTTTCAATTAGTTAGCAACTCAACCCAGTGAGTTGCAGAGGGCCCCTACACTGAAGGAGGTTTTCTTTCCATTTGTTTTATGTTCAATTTTAATTTCACCATTTGATTTTAGTGGTATTTCTAACTTAGGTTGACTTCTTGTAGTTTGATTTCTTTTAGTTTTGATCAATAGCATAATGTTAGAACTCAATTGTGCAGTTTTGTTTCTCCAACCCATTTCATAAAAGGAAACGGCTTTGTTTCTAAACAGAGCAAGGTTGAAAGTAATGAGAATGCATTGTTGACTAGTTTACTCACTGTTTTTGTTACTTATTTTCTAGTTCAGATTGTCAATACACTATGTTAATGAATGTTTTTTATCACCATTTCAAGCTGATACCCATCCTAAACTAAATGGTTAAACATTCACTCTACACAATGGTTGAAACCAATCAGTTACCTTCTACATGTTTTTATTTAGTTCTCTAGATCATAAAGTATAGAAAGTTTCTTGTATTCCATCTCAAGAAGGTTATCTTTCAAAATTGAAGGTTAGAGTAACTAGAAGTACTTCAGTTAATTTAATTCTCTGTATTTACTTCAACATGCCTTACAACTTCACCTTTTAATTTTAAGAATTAGATTCATGACTTTTGATTAATGACAAGATATGACAGATGCTCTGTTTTTCCTTCTTTTAACTTAGATTTTGACTAGTTCTAAGCTCTTCGTTCACCTTTAGGAGGTTTAGATTCAGTTCTCATAGTTCAGATTGTACATAATTAGGAGTCAAAGAACAGAAACCCCCAAAACAATATAAAAATACAAAACAATGAAGTAAGAAGGGTTAACTAAGCACATATACTGCACTACACTTCATCAGCTTACGAACCTCAGTTGATAATTCATGCAAGCAATTTAGGACACTAAATTGACTAAAAATTTTGGCACCATTGCTAGGGAAGTGTAATTAGGTAACCTTGTCTCTTACATTAAAAAAAAAATGATATGCATAGAGAAAGAGACTCTAGGGGTAGATTTATAGCTAGAGGCAGGAGTTCAATTCCTACAACACCACCTACTCCACCAAGAACAAGAAGAGATACACCTCCATCTCAAGCTCATACTCCTAGCCATAGAACTCATGAAGTTCTATGGTCAGAAATCCAATCAAAAGGATGTCCTATTTCATCTACTGAGGCAGTCCTAGAGGAGAAAAATCTTGGGTCTCCAATAGAAGGAGTAGCATTTTTCACCTCCATAGGGGAGAAAATTTTAGTTGAAGAATTAGGAATACCTAGTGAGAAAGAAGAAGTAGAACCTCTCTCCCACATACCGTTAATAGAGGAACCAGAGGAAGAGAAAGTGACCTTGTAGGTTGAACCTTATACTGACTCTGAAGAAACTATAATGGCAGAACAAGGAGAGGATGGAGAATTCACATTGTTTAGAGGAGGGGGTAGAGGAAGAGGTAGAGGAAATAATGGAGGAGGTAGAGGAAATAGGGAAATAGATAATTATTTTGGATTCCCTATAGTTGATGAAGAAACAAATGCCACAATGAAAAACATCTCACCTTCCGTCCCCCCAAATTTCCATGGGTTAAAAAGTGAGGATCCTAAATATTTTTATTTGAGTTTGAAGTTTTGTGTAGAACCTATGATTACTTAGAAGACTCTCAAAAACTTAAGTTGTTTCCTTCAACACTGAAAGGAGCTATTTTGAAGTGGTTCATGGGGTTGGTCACTCAATCCATTAGAACATGGAATGACATGAAGAAAGTGTTTTTGGATAGGTATTTGGATTATTGCATGCCTACCAATCACAAGGATGAAGTGTTCAAAATGATACAAAGAGAGGATGAGAATTTGGAGGATTTAATTGAGAGATTCAACTATAACTTGAAAAGAGCAAAGATGGATAATTTAGATGAAGATACCTTAAAAGCTCTTCTAGTAAAATCCATTAGAGATGAGTGGATAGATATCCTTAACATGATGGGGAAGGGTGATATCTCTCAACTCCCATTAAGTCACATAGAAGAATTATGTATTCATCTTTCAAGAGGGAAATCCAAAACTAGGAAAGGTCCAAGAGATCCTTCTCTTGTTATAGTGAATAAGTCTACATCTCAGTTAGTGAGTAGGGCAGAAATTGGGAATATGCTTGATGAATTCAAAACAGATATTCTAGGGAGCCTTAGTCAACAAATAGACACCCTTAAGTTGCAAAACAAGCATAAAATTGAGGCTGATGCTTTAGCTATTTTCTGTCGCAAATGTAGAAAAAAACATGCTTTAAGAGAATGTCCTTTGGATGCAAAAATCATAGAGACTTGTATGATTTGTTCAGAAAACCATGAGACCAAGGGTTGTCCTTCAATTCTAGGTCTTAAGGTTGTTTTTCAAGAAGAAACAATTCCAAATTCAGCAGAATCTCTTTGCTTTGTCTCTAGAAGACCTTGGCAAGGGCCGCAAAATCAGGTATTTAACAATCAAATGTCTCTTCAGCCCCCACCAAATTGGAATTCTTGGCAGCAACCTTGGCCTCAACCTCAATCTCAATCTCAACCTTGGGCTCAAGGAGTGCAAAATCCTTATGGAAGATTTTCTCAAGATTATCAATATCCTCCATCATATCAGAATTATCCACCCCCACAAATTCCACAATAAAATTAGCAACCACAACTTCAAAATCTGAACCCTCAACTTTCACTACCATTTCCACAACAAAATCAGCAACCACAACATCAAAACCAAAATCCTCAACTCTTACTACCATTTAAACAGAGACCAAATTAGCTACATTCCCAACCATTACCAAACCCCAACAATAAAAATCCTCATAGTACTTACATGGTGGAAAGAAAACAATTTCCAAATTATATGATCACTGCTCTAGATCTCAATGATGTTCAACTAAGATCTAGTAAGATATTATAAAAGGAAAATCCTTCTATAGTTATTCAGGAACAAGACAATTTTGAGGAAGATTCTCTACAGCCCAATAAAAGTTTTGAAGGAACATCTCTCCAAAACCAAAATACTGAAAATGAAAAACAGAAAGAACCAGTGAACTCAACTCCTATCATTGAGCAACAAGTATCTACTTCTGCACCTCCTTTTCCTGAAAGATTACAAGTTGATAGAGGAGAAGAAAAGAAGATTATGTTGCCTAATTATGATTTTCTAGATGAATTGAAAAATGTCTGTATCAAAATCCGTTTGTTACAAGCCATTAAGGAGATTCCAATCCTAGCTAAAACAATAGAGTTGAACATAAAGAACCCAAGAAGAAAAGCAAAAGAAACAAAAAGAATTCACCTGGTAAGAAAAATAACAGATATAATAATGGGAAAAATTGCCATACAAAAATATGTAGATCTAGGAAGTCCAATTGTGAAAACACATATAAATGGAGTTGAAATTCCAAATACATTGATTGATTTAGGAGCAACAATAGACATCATGAGCAAACAAACCATGGAACAACTCAAACTTCCTAATCTTCTTTACACACCTATATTACTACAATTAGCAGATAGATCTGTAAGCAAACCATATGGTGTGTTAGAAGATATTTCAACGTCCTTAGATTCTTGGGAATATCCTGTTGATTTTATGATCTTGACCCCGAAGAACAATATAGGAGGACATCCACTTATATTAGGAAGACCTTGGCTGGCCACAGCTGATGCTTTCATTAGCTGTAGATTTGTTGACATGTATATTTATTATAGGAATTCAACAAAGAAATTAACTCTATATCCTCCAGCAAGAACAATCACAGAAATAGATGACAAAGAATGGATTGATGATGAAAATGACATTCAGTATATCTTTACTATTTCAGACATTAGTGAAGATAGTCAAATCTTGAATACAATGAAAATTTTGAATCATCTCTAGAATATGAACATGATCAATTCCAAGAAAAATCCAATATTGAATATTTTTCATCTAGGAAGATGTCTCTTTATTCTATGGAAGAATTTGGTAGCTCTACAATTGAAATCTTTCCAGGGAGAACATTGAACATAAACAATAACTTGGAGAAATTACAACAGGAAAAGCTAATCAAAACATTACAACAACATTCCGCAACAAAGAAAAATAATCGAAGGTGTTTAAGTTGGCAAGAAAAACTAAATGAAAAATTATGGCAACAAGGAAGCCTACCACTCACAACTATAAAGATGGAAGTGTTTTTTCTCCTAGCCTTCCACAACCTACAAGGTTGACACCACAACAATTGGAAGAAAAAAGAGAAAAATGGTTTTGTTACAATTGTGATAGAAAATACACCAAAGGTCATAAGTGTTCTGATAAGAAATTAATTTACGTAGATTGTGAAGAGGAGGAGGAAAAGGAACAAGAAACATCAAAAGAAGACAAGATACATGAGGAACCAACCCCAAAGAAAGAAGAAATGAATCCGACCATAACTTGTAATGCATTGGTAGGAATTACCACTCCTCAAACTCTCAAGATAAAAGGAGATATCAAGAAGAAAAAGGTAATAGTGTTTATTGATTCAGGTAGTACCCATAATTTTATTCATTGTAAGGTAGCCAAGGAATTGAATTTCTTCCTATATCTAGCGTCAGAGTGTCGAGTGATGTTTGCAAATGGAGGAACCATAAATTTCTCTGGAAAGTGTCATAATATCAAGCTATCCATGGGAGAATATGTATTAAATAGTCCAATTCTTTCCATTCCAATGGGTGGTGTTGATGTTGTATTAGGAGTCCAATGGTTATAATATTTTGGTACGATAACTTTTACTTTTCAAGAACTTTTCTTGAATTTTTTTTTGGGAAGGAAAGGAAGTTGAATTAATGGGTATCACAGTGAAACCAAGAAAGATAATCAACTCTAATGGCATGAAAAAGCTTCTAAAGAATGAACGACGGGACATAATTGCACAATTATGTTCACTAGAGGTTCAAACATCGAAAACATCTATTTCTCCAGATCTCCAAAAAGTCTTGGTCAATCATTCCAAAGTATTTGAGAATCCCAAAGGCCTCCCACCTATTCGTGATCACGATCGTGCTATTCATTTGATTCCAATAAGTGTTCCTCTAATCTCCGGGCCTTACAGATATCCCTATGCCCAAAAGAGTGAAATTGAATGTATGGATGCATAAATTATAGAGGTTGGTACAATTCACCCTAGTCAAAGTTCTTTCTCTACTCCAGTAGTATTGTTGCATAAGAAGGATGGATCATGGCTCATGTGTCTAGATTATAGGGAGCTCAACAAGATCACTATTAAAGATAAATTTCCCATTCATGTCATTGAAGAATTATTGGATGAATTACATAGAGCAATTTACTTCACCAAGTTGGATCTTCATTCAATATATCTTCCATCGCCCATCACATCATCTTTAAGATAAAATTGTAAGGTTCAAGCAATGAAATATCACATCGAGCATCAACAATAAGTTCTCCAACTCTTACAGGATAACATCACCTTGGCACAGAATAGAATGAAACGACAGGAAGATAAACATCACAACGAAAGAAGTTTTGATGTAGGTGAATTGGTATTTTTACAGCTACAACCATACAAAAAATTGTTCCTCAAGCAAGTTAAGAAGGATAATAAATTATCACCAAAGTATTATGGTCCTTACAAGGTGTTGAAAAATATTGGTACTATGGTATACAAATTGGAGGTGCTTCCTACATATTCCCGAGTGCACCCAATTTTCCATGTTTCATGCTTAAAGAAGGTTATAGGTGACAAGCTCCCAGTTCAAAAAATATAGCTAGAACTTGACGAGCAAGGAAAAATCATATTGGAACCTAAAGTAGTCATTGAAACAATAACTCAACAGCTACGAAATCGATCAATTTCAGAGTATCTCATAAAGTGGAAGAAATTACACACTGAAGATTCCACATGGGAGGATGATAATTTTATACAGAAGCATCCATAACTACTCAAGCATTGAGGACAAATCTTTTTTGAAGGAGAGGGGCATTTTAGTTCCCTATAATACTAGTGTATTCCCTCATTGTTATTGTCAGTGTAGCCCCCTTATTTTGATCGTTGTGCCGTTTTATTCCCCATATTGTTATTATTATGCCCCATAGAAGCCCACTATTCTTATTGCTGTGCCGTTACATAATTATTGTTATGTCAGGTCTGATTATATTAATACCCCTTAGGCTCCTATGTATAGAAACGCGGTTTTTTCATTTGAATCATTCAAGAATTTTCATTTGTGTAATGTAAAGCAGGTTTCCCCCTTAAAGAGGCTAATTTTGAAGTTGTTGATCTATATCTTCTTCTATTTTGTGAGATGGCTGCATAACAATAGATCAAAATATAGGGGATATATAAGGAAGATAAGGAAACTAGGATTTATTGAGGTAAATGATTAAAATCATAGCGATACAGACTTGGATGATAGGATATTCACCAAATCTGGACAATTTATGGAAATAAATGGCTTTTATCATACCAAAGACGTCCTTTTATACCATCAAAAATTGGTTAGGGTGGTTAACACATGAGCTAAAAAAAGTGTCTTCTAGTGTAACCCATAAGCCCCAACAAAAAATGCATGAAAATGCACACATTTGTTCTTTTTTGGTGCATTTTGTAGGCATACACAATTTTTTTTTGGAGACTCACATATATGCGTGACTTACTTTGATGAGGGTCATAGAAATATGTACAATGCAAAAATAATAAGTGCTAATGGATATTTAAAAAGTGCTTTTAAATACTTTGTAGGGAACATCAATTTTTCCATAGGGAATAGGGGAATACAAAGGCCACTAGAGAATCTCAAAGAAAAGTACAGAAAAATATGGTATAATAGAAGTTCCCTAATGCATGCAATCAAAAGGGTGGTTGATGGCCGATATGAATTAAGAATAATCAAGAGGACACTATGAGGAGGAACCAAGAGGATTTCAACAACTAGTGGACCGAAGAATACCTATGAGAGAAAATGTGAAAGATAAATCATCCCCTAAGGTGGGTATACCCATGCTCAGAGAAGAAAAAGCATTGCCACCAAATCAAGTACACTATGGATCCACATATATGTATATTGAATGTGAAAATCATTTCCATGAAGAAATACATATTGGATCTATGTCAAATAGATCATAGCCATGGACAATACACAATGAACCTATGTCTTAGTTTATAACTTGAAGGAAATCTAGAACATACCGAAGTGAAAAACTGATCCTCTATAGAAGTACTAAAGTCATGCATAAAGTAATGGTACTTTCCAACAACTTAGGTGGCAACATATAATATGACAGTGAAGTGAGAAGAAACATAACAAGATGGTTATCACGATTAGGAACTTAGGAGATTTGTAAGTGAACAAAGATGTTGATACAACCAGAGGTATTCAAAACCGACCGTCGAAGGTACATTTTAACACATTGGAAATAGATGAGTTGAAGTTGTCCTTGTGAGATTGTTTGATTACCGGTCATAGATGTATATGGTTAACAAACAAGATACTACCCACCAAAAATGATAATGGGCATCAAGGTACCTAATACAATACAACAAGTTCGAATAGATGTGTTGAAGTTGACTACTTAAAGGATCTATCGAGCATTGGACATTGATGTATTCCCATTGTTAATAACGATGGATTTTTCTATTGATGATTGCAAACCTCAAGGTACTTAAATGGATCTCTAAACCTTATTTGCAAAGCAGTGAGTTGGGGTTGATGGAAAAAAATCCAATGGAAGGGAATTAGGGAAATACCCATCAACCAACATGAGTGTAACCAGAAGGTCAATAACTTGGAAGAACTTAGAAAAATAAAAGAAAAAACCATTAATGAGTACAAATCTCACATGCACTAGATGGAATAACACATGTAATAGACCCTATAAATAACAACCAATGATGAAACCTATTTACAAAGGTTATAAATCCACAAATAGGGTCAAATGAAAACCAAGGTACTACACGAATCCCAATTTGTGATAATGTGAGATGATGTAGAACATAAAGGAGACCACCCAATCAATGACCAATGATGAAAATGAATGATATGCACAAGGTCACCTATAATTGATGGAAATAGGTCTCGGGTGCTACTCTAGGTCGACTGTCATAGAAATTTGTCAAATTCGATAAGAGCATAGCCATCAATATGAAGTCAATGGGAACCTTCCATACTAACATGAGTACATGATTGAGATCATGTTGATACTGAAAGTGACATGAAAACTAGGAATCAACAACAGAATGAGTCAAGGGACACCATAGAATGATTGACACAAATATTACTTCCCTTGAACATAAACATGACACATTTTGTGACTGGTAGCATAGGCTCAATAATGAATGATATATAAGTCTGTGACACAATAGGCATAAAAAAAATGTCAATGTGATTTGAATAGTAAGAAATTGGAGGAGAAACTAGACTAGAAAACCATGGTTTGGTTTCCAAAAGGCCATGTTAACCATCCTAATGATGATGAGACTTATAACTTGGTGCTTTGTTCAAGGGTGACATGACTAACACTATTGCCATAAATAAACAAATACATTTTTCCATCTCCTATTTTTTTAATATTTTATTATCTTATCTTTTTTCATATTATAAAATCATGAAAAAGAATAAAATAATTCTTCGATACAAAGGAGGGAATGAGTGTCAGAAACAAGAAAACTAGTTCCAACACTTAGAGCATTCCTATGTTCAATGCATGGGAAAACATGTAGGATATGGACACTCGGACAATGTTCCCTCTAGGTATAATGGTTTCAAGTCACAAAAGAAATAAATGCAAGGATTGTATTTTAAAAAATAATGCATAGGCAGGTAGCTTGTAAAAGAGCACAAGCTAGAGTTGGCATTAAACTTGAAAATTGCAAGTGGTTAATATGTAATGCAATGGTATGAATTAACCATTTTTGGATCCTTTGAGGTATATGACAGAATAAGAGTGAGGAAGAAGTATGCAACTTCAATGAAAAATCATGATGGGCCTAAAGATGATTCCTGAGCCAAAGAATTAATAACATCTTGGGCACCAAGTGGCTAGTGAGGTGCTAACTAGAGTAACCATGTTAAGGTAAGCTCTACCACTAAGTTACGACACATAAAATGATGAGTGAAAGGATATTATAAAAAATTAATGGGGTCAATCCCATGTTGAGGTATTAGAAACACAGTTGAAATGCATTATGTTAAATGTAGAATTCCTTCCCTATAAAAATGACACCTGCCACCAGCCATTAACCATTTTGGGATCCTATGTGGTATAAGAAAGAATAAGAGTGAGGAAGAAGTACCACTTCAATGAAAATTCATTATGGGACTAAAGAGGATTCCTGGGCCTACAAATTAATAACATCATGGGAACCAAGTGGCTAGTGAGGTGCTAACTAGAGTACCCATGTTAAGGTAGGCTCTACCACTAAGTTACGACACATAAAATGATGAGTGAAAGGATAATATAAAAAATAATGGGGTCAATCCCATGGTGAGGTATTGGAAACATGATTGAAATGCATTATGTAATGTAGAATTCCTACCCTACATGCCATTTTTCCAACATGACACTTTCCATAATGGATCACTTTGTGGTAAACAAGAGCCGATAATCTGTCACTAAGTCTAAAACACTTGAAACTAGGGCTATAGATCATTTTACCGAATAAAAATGAACAAGAATGACAATAAACCATAAAAAAGTGGGTTAGAAACTTGTATAAATAGTTAAAATTTGAATGTTTTACTACTAATTTATATATTTACCCCTTGATGTGCATTTGGAGCTTCAAAGTCTTCTGAACTTTTCTCATAGATTTTGAAAATTCTAGGCCACTAATCAAGATTATGTGAGTTGTAGTTAATTATTGACTCTATTCTCTTCATTTTTTTTGTAATTTTTTTTGATCAAATTTGGAGTATAATTTTTGAAATTTACCAAGGATTCTATGCATACCTAAGTATCATGTTATTGGGTTGTGTATGCTCGACCCTATACACAACTTTCTAGAAGGATAGTCATGAAAATATGTTATTACTTAGAAGGAAGACCACATATGTGCACACTCACATTGAAAAATAAGATAACTAACCCCCAAAATTGAATGTGTTTAGGATGAAAATTACACAAAGAGAGCATGAGCACTAAGAGGATGAAAATTTGGTCCTAGAAGACCAATAAGCCATGGAATCATTAAGGGATTATGGTTTACTCAATTCTTCCTCATGTCCAACATGTAGTCTCAGAGACCCTTGCTATAAACCTTAATACATTACTGGAGTATTTAACAAGATTGTTTTATGAATGGATGGAATGCCATTGCACATTGATGTAGAGGAAATCTACTTTATTACAGTCCTATCAGTGACATGAGAGGTGATCAATATGAAAAAGTAAGAACAATGGTGCCCTTACCATTGAGGACTACACTGACATATACTATGCAATAGGTGGCCATAAGGTGGGTACTCAGATACCAATCAGGAGCATAGAGAGCTTGACTCTCAAGATCAATTTATTTACTATTACTTATATTTTCGGATTAGCTTCACTTTGCTAAGCGTCTCAACCACATATGCTTTTGGAAGTGGATTTTATCCCACTAAATGTCAATGATTAGAGTACTACCTTACTGATGAACATGAAGATTTAGTTGACCACATGTAAGCAAGGTATGATGAAGTACTTTGGATATGGGAGCATCTTGTTCTCCTTCTTCTTGGAGAGAGTTCCAACACCCTAAATAAGGGTTGCCACGCATATCACCTATATGAGATAATCTTGAATGGAAAGGTGGGAAGACCTCGTGGGTAGATTAGGAGGGGAGTAGGTAACACTTGCTACCTTTGATATTGATTTATTCCACTTGTGGGAGCATAATATTGTTGATAGATGAATATCTGTATGTAGGTATTGAATTTTAAGGAGACCCTTTCTAGCACTTCCCCTAGATGCCGAATGGGGTGAGATAGGTAAATGATATTTTTATTTTTATGATTTTTGATATGATTAAACTCAAGAATATTAAATATTTTTTGCATGGAACAAAATTACTAACAAAATATATGTGTAGATATTGGACCATTCAGGCCTGAGGGGATTCCATGGCATTGGCATTGAGGTAGAGATAAGGAGTAGTCTTTCAAAGAGGCATATAGAGCTCTCTGCTCCATATAAAGGAACTTGGAGGGTTTAACTTGCTGGGTTCCTATAACATAGATAAACAATCTCCCTAAGGGGATTCAACTCCATGTGGATGGAGTACCATGTCCATGGGTGAGACTCTTTCGATGGGTAGCAAAAATCGTTGTTTGTTACCATGATGCACATCAGGTCCAAGGGCCCTAGGTGTAGCTATCTACTATGATATATTGATTAAAGCCTACATATGATCAACATGCTATAAGTCTTGATTTTGTAGGACATTTTTCTACACCTTGTAACTATATTTTGGACCTATAAATATATAGATATTTTTTCAACTTAAATATTGATTGAATGATTTATGTGTTTATGTTTTTATATATAGTTTCAATATAATGAATGATAATTGTGCCAATCTAATACATAATTAGCAATTGGATCACAAATTGATTTCTTGGGGATATGAACATAAGTAACATAAGTAAACTAACACTTAAGCAATATCACATGAAGAAATATCTATAATAACATAAGATATTGCACATGGTAAATATTATTAAGTTGAGACACCACCAATTGTGAGTCTAAATGAATTACTAAAGATTGAACACAATATAAAATGGCCTTATGAAGCAACTCACTAATGGCCCAATATTTGAAAATATTATTATTTGTAGCCCTAATACATGCATGACCAGACACCACCAACTCACCAAAAGGTAATTAAATCACCTAAGTTGCGGAAGCTAAGTTTCGGGTGTGACAAATTTCCCTCTCTATGAACCATAGAAATATTAGACCATCCATCAAAATTTGCAAAAGAATGTAAAAAACATGATTAGAATCATCAAAAAAAGACTAACGTATGCAGAACATACCATATACACTAATTACAAAACAAAGTAAATGCTTGAGCAATAACTTAAGAATTTTACTTCTTTAGGTAGATCCCATTTCTAGGCCCCATAAGAACATTCCCATCACAACCAATAAATTCACAGGCCCCTTTCTTATGCACATGCCTTACAATGTAAGGTCCATACCATATTGACTTGAACTTTCCTACCCCAAGGAATCCTTCTCTTGGTCAAAAACCAATACACGCGTTGGAAAAAATACTGAGGGGGGGTGAATCAGTATTTTTAAAAACTCACAATAATAATTTTCTTTTCTGAAATGTATATGTGACTTGAATGGACTTAACTAGTGTATATACATGACTGTTGTAAAAGAAACTAGTGTATGCTCAATAAACTTGTAAAACATATAATTCTTTATATGTTAAACTTGAACCATAATGTAAGAGATTTATCAGGCATTTGATAAGCACTAAACAGTTGTAGTAAGAATAGAATAAAGTAACACACATGAACACCAGGATTTAAGGTGGAAACCCAATGTGGGAGAAAACCACTGTTGTTTTCGTCTCAATCTTCAAAACTTATTAATATAAAAAAAAAATTACATTCTTGCACTGGTGCAGACTCATACTAGTACGCAAGAACCCACCTGATGAAGGCTACAACCTTCACTCGTTCTCCATCTCCTACTAGAAGGGACCGCCAACCCCCTGATTTGATCACTAACTACCACTAGCAGGAAGCTTCAACTTCCTTACTGAAGACCCAAACCTTGAGAAACATCCATCCAATATCAACACTTATGCTCAATCATAACTGTAATCCAATCATGAATATTTGACACAGAATCAACCAACCACTGAAACCCAATCAACTAACACTTAATAAAAACTTAACCAATGAACTGGAACAGTCATATCACTGTAACCAATATACAAAACTGAATTCAAAATACTTCATCAACACACAGAATCAACTGCAACTATAATCATTCAAATGTCAAAATGTAAACGCTACTTCTCTTAAGGCAACCCATGTGCATACACGCTTTTCTGTAGAGAAACCTGCATACAGATCTTAATATACTAAAAACTAAAAACTTGTAATTTTGGATCAGACACGGAGTTGACCAGAGATATTCTGAAATATTTTTTTAGATTACTAAACCCTCTTACAGTCAACAACATCAATAATATTTTCAACCAATCATCATGTAAACAAATTCAACTTCATCATTCAATCAATTCTACTTCAAACATTATCACTCAACCCAGATCAACATGAGAAAATCATTGTCATACAACAGAGAAACAACAACATTGATCAGGTTGATCATTCATTTATGAATAGAAGCCCCTTACTTTATATACGTGACTTTGAATAAGTGAACCCGCATGTATACACGCTTTACCCAAGACCAACCAACGTATAGATCTGCAAATTTTGACCTAATATTGTGTAGCTCTTTAGAACTTTAGAAAGACCCATATCATAATATTCAGAGATAAAAACATGTGTCAGTACTGAGATCTAGTAAATCCATGAGAAAATCATACAATGAAAAGTCATTTCAGGTCTCATGATCCTGATCCATCATTGTATTCATTGGTGCACAATTATTTCAAATCTATGTGACAATTATGGCCCTTATAATGCAAATATGCTTTGGATTGAATTATTCATCAAAAATCCTTTTAATTTTACACTTAGCACTTTTATCTTCACCTCTTTATATAGTTTATCCCTTACCCAATACCACAGGTCAAAGCTACACTAGTGATGTCCAGTGGTAATCTTTGACGGGATCAATATCTATTTCCGCGCTCATTACAATGGGCCAATACCATGGTAAGGACCACTAATATTTAGAATACCATGGTGAAAAAACCATACGCTACTTTGCTTCACTAAACTCGCAAGTATACGCGACTTGGCCTTCATGAACCCGCGTATATATTTTCAAATATTCACATGTATAAAACTTCTGATTCCTATCTGTAAACCTTTGGCCCATCATTCTAGTATTTTGTTCCATCATTCTGTCACCTTTAAACTGACCTGTGGATTCATCTAGTTACCATATAGGTGTTATGTTACAAGTGAGTTGCCATCAAGGACAACACATGCATCATAATGCCAACAATCTCCCCCTTTGGACTTGATGAAGAACATGACTCTATAAATGAACTGAGTTTAACCTTTCTATCACCAAGGACTCATACTTACATAAATTACCCAACCAAGTGGGGATACATATTTGACTCAACCACCCAACCAAGTGGGATTACATTTTTTACACTTCCATCCAACCAAGTGGGATTATTTATTTGACATGACCTCAAAAGTCCATACATGACTGAATATGACAATTATTACATCATAGGTGTCCACATGACCTTTACAATAAATGACAGATATGCCATTAATAATTGAGACTAAAAGATCTTAAAAGTAGAATAATTCAGCAACCAAAATGGCAACAATGCATTATATTCTGCAAGGCTGATGCTCCCCCTGAACTTGTGTTACCTGTTCATTTTCAACAACTAATTCATCAAAGCATCTTCCTCAATCAACTAAATATCAATGAGAAAAACATAACTCAATACCATATCAACATATTGTACCCATCAACACCAGACCAAGAAAAATAAAATCATAGCTATCAGAAATATGTTAGAGGTTGATCTTGAGTTTGTCCTACTGTTTTTCTATCAGAGAAAAACATACACAACTATCTGCAAATAAACTCACGTATATATGCAACAGTACCTCATGAAACGTGCGTATAGCTATCAACCTCCTGAATTTTCACCTATAGGCTGAGAAAATTGAATTAATAGCAAAATGAGGTAGAGACAATTCCCAGTTTCTGTCTGAGATATTCAAATGCTTCTCTAGGAAGGGTATAGTAAATATATCAGCAACTTGTTCTTTGGATGGAACATACTCCAATTTAATCTTTTTCTCAAGAAATGTTTCTCGTAGAAAGTGATACTTAATAGGAATATGTTTGGTCTTGGAGTGCATAACAGGATTTTTCGAAATACTAATAGCACTTGTATTATCACATAGGATGGAGATGGGTGGAGAACATCTGATTTGTATATCCTGTAATATTTGCATCATCCAGATAAGTTGTGTGCAACAGCTACATATTCTACTTCCGTTGTAGTTAAGGAAATGGAACTTTGTTTCTTGTTGAACCAAGATACTAATCGGGGCCCCATGTAAAATGCATCTCCATTAGTGCTTTCCCAGTCATCAACATTTCCAGTGCAATCCACATCTGTGTATGCATGAAGGGTAAGATCTACATCTTTAGGATACCATAGACCAAAGTCTTAGGTTCCTTGGAGACATTTGAATATTCTCTTTACTGCCTGAAGATGTGATTCCTTTGGATTGGCTTGGAATCATCCAACAATCCCAACTACATGCATGATATCTAGTCTGGTACCTCTTAGATAAAGCAGACTTCCAATCATGGACCTATACTCTGGTTGGTTTACTACAGAAGAATCATCATTAGAACTGAGGCTACATCCTGTCATCATGGGAGTACATATAGGATTGCATTATTCCATCCCATACTTCTTTAGAATTTGCTTGAGATATTTTTTTTGTGAGAGAAAGATGTCATCTTTTTCTTTTTGTACTTGTAGACCAAGAAAACAGGTTAGTTCCCCCAACTAAAGGCATTTCAAATTCTTGCTACATAATAGAAGCAAAGTTTTTATTCATATATTATTCATTACTGCCAAAAATGATATCATCAACATAAACAACAATAATTAGTAGTTTATCACCCTCAAATTTTGTGTACAATTTGTTGTCTGCGGATCCTTTTGTGAAACCTTATTGTTGCAGATATTTGTCAAGATGATAATACCATACCTATGGAGCTTGTTTTAGCCCATATAAATCCTTTTTGAGTTTGTATACAAGGTTTTCATCATTCCCCAAAATGAATCCTTTTGGTTGTTCAATATATACTTCTTCTTCTAGATCTCCATTAAGGAAAGCAAATTTTACATCCATTTAATAAACTTTGAAATTTCAAAAACTTGAAAATGAAAGAAACATTCTTATGGCTTCAAGTCTGGCTACTGGTGCAAATGTTTCTTCAAATTATGTACCTTCTTGTTGATAATAACCTTTACAAACAAGTCTATCTTTGTTTCTAATGACTTCTCCATTTTCATTCAACTTATTTGTGAATATCCATTTTGTCCCATTAACATTTTTATCATGAGACCTTGAAACCAATTCCCAGGTATCATTCTTTTCAATTTGGACAAGTTCTTCATTCATAGCCTTAACCCGACATTCATCATTACTAGATTGATTTAAATTTTGTGGTTCAACGGTGTATAATAAAGCTATATAACTAGAAGATCCTACAAGGGTTCTTCTTGCTTGTACCCCATATTCCTTTTCTCCTAGAATTTGAGTTTCTGGATGATTATTTGAACATACCTAGATGGAGCCTTTTCTTTAACTGATGTATCTTCTTTTGTTGCTTCATTAATTTCTTATTCTATATCATTGTGACTTGATGTGGGAAAGCATTCATCATAATCATCCTCTTTTGCTGATGTGACCCTTTTGGACCTTGTGCATGCTTCATCAATCACAACATAAATGCACTCAACCATTTTCCAAAATTTCTTATTGTAGCATCTGTATCCTTTGATTCTAGATGAGTAACCAAGAAGTATTCCTTCATATGCTCTAGCTACAAACGTACCAAGTTCTTAATCATTATTTTTGATGAAACATTTGCTTCCAAAAAATTTGAAATGCTTTGCAGTGGGAGGCTTATCATACCAAAATTCATGTGGAGTTTTATCATTATTCACATGAACATGAGCCTTGTTGAGAATATTTACTGCAGTATGTGTAGCTTCACCCCAGAAGGTGTCAGGAGTTCCAGACTCATCAAGTATAGCATGAGACATTTGTTGAACAATTCTATTCATTGTTTCTGTGACACCATTTTGTTGAGGAGTTTTAGCTACAGGAAATTGTCTTTTTATGCCATGTTGTTCTATTGATGGTGCTAGACCCGCCAACATGTCAGGGGATCTCCCTAGTAAGAAGTCCCAACTAGACCTCAGACTATTTTGTGTAGGAGTCCCATCAATGGGTGGGTCGTACGGTATTGCCTTGATCGCGGTTGTGCGCAAAGGCAAGTAAGATTTCCTTGTTGGTAGCAAGGGTGTGACATGCACAATAAGCCAAGGAAGGTGCATGAATATTTCTAACACACGGAAAGCAAGGTGAGTGCACCCCTTCGAAACCTGTGAAAGAATGTGGTTAAGCAAGGAACACACGAGCGAAGATGCATCACAAACTGGAAAGCAAGTAAGCTAACAATCCAAAGTGATGGTTAAACCAACAACACATTTCAGTAAGATTCATACATACATATACAGAAAGAGTCTATACACACATGCATAAGAAAACAAATACACATATCATTAGAGTAAACAAGATAGCTAAAATGCAATAACAACATATGCATGAAATGTGTTGGCTCTGTTATATTAAGAAGTGAAAGTTCCAATCATAGAGTACAACCATGACTAACCAGTAGACCTGATTGTGGAACGTTACAGTCATTACTGCCTGTTCCTCCAAAGAGATGTACTAGATCTGCACTGTGGAGAAGCCAAGGCTCATTACAATACTCTCCAATATTTCTCTAATATACTCCTATCGAAAGCTTGGCTGACCAAAATCCTCTACAATGAGTTATGAGGGACTATATACAGCAAAGGGTGGGGTGATCCTTGACATTCCCCTTTGTGATTGTTTATCTACCCTCATGACTCTTCAACTACTCTATGACTGTTACATTCAACTATTGACACTTGAACTTCCACATGACAATATGTTACATACAATCTGCACGTGTACCACTGTGAGATAAAATAGGCTTGAGCAAGCCATGCAATACATCACTATGACTCAGACAATTGTGGGAAGACCAACTCTTCGATATCCTCATGATGGTTGACGGTAGTGAACTGATACCAGGCTTGATAGTCTGCAATGGTGTCCATGTACTTTGTGGTGACATCTTTATGAAAACGAACTCTTACTTCTATTGCATATGAGTACACTATTCTGGCTCCTTTGTCCAATTCGTATAATAACATGTGCATCATTGTCTTGAGTGCGGTCGGAACAACGACATAATGATGCATGGTATCTGCACTGATCACCAAGTCTGTGTTGGTGGCTATGCACATCAACTCGTCAAAGTATGAGTCAAGCTCCAGTCGGACTCGTGCCTTTGTCTTTGCCTTAGTGAGTGTCCCAATAGATGGGATCACATGTGTGCACACAACAACATCCATGCTTCTGAATACCCATGCATGGGAAGCCTACAAATTAGTGATGAGCCGCAGGAGTTATTCATAGTTCCGGATCTGACTTCGGATACATGCCTTCAGCTCAACTGCTCTGGGCTTCATTATCTTGGGCAAGTGTAACGGGGCTCCCTTGTATCTCATTGTCCATGTTTTCATGTGGTCAACAATAGTATGCAAGTTTGACAAGGTACGTGTTCTCATAGAACATCGTTGTTGCCAACCGTTGAGATGGACAACTGCCTTATGCACGGTACCAAATCTAGAATACAATGCTTGCATGACTGTCTGAAGGGACGATACTTCATAGAGTATCACCTTCTTCAACTTTGCTTAGGAGGATGCTGTAACCAGTTCTCCTCCCTGCTTGGCCATCTGTAACTCCTTATTCATTCGCTCATTCTCTGCTATCAATAAGCGAACACTCGAGCTAGTGGCTTTGACATATGCTTTGGTAGAATCAACCAATGTCATTGGATGCTTGCGCATGTTAGATACAAACACTCATTCCTCAAATTTCACACAAGATGTGTGGTTATCCAGAGTAGACACTATGCATGATTGCACAACTATATGTTGTGACTAATCGAATGATACGTTGTGCATCTCTTCTTCCAGATGATCTCCAAGGATCTCAGTATCTCCTTGGTTGCTTGGGACTTTCTCTGCTTCCGAATCCAATGAAGTTGGTGGGTCAACTTCTTGTTGTTAAGGCATGAGGTCGATGTCTTGCTCTAACTCTGGTTGCTCCATCTCTGTATCCAACTGTTTAAGTGCTCATTCAATCTCTTGAGCGAAGTCCTGCTCCTGCGACTGCTCACCGTGTCTGCTTTGCACTAGATGCTCAAATGAGTAGACTACATGTACGAGCACAGTTTCATATGTCTATACATGTTTCACCCCATGTTGTACCTATCCTTGTTACATTTCCTTATCCTGTCTGCACAGCTCTTGTTCCTTCCGGAGTTGCTCCTTCAACTCATGCAACTTCTTCACTGTTTCCTCGATTCTATGTTTTTCTCTCTGCCTTTGTGCGGTCCTCCTGTCGCGTTGTTGCCTCTTCGCCTCTATTACCAATGCAATTTTCTGCATAAGTGGGTATGTTATGAACTTGCATCTTTTCTCTGCCTTTGCGTTGTCGACAATATTTCTCTTGCCTTTGTCGTGCACTGGTATGTTTACCTCTACTGGTGTTGTTGCTGGTGCTCTCTTGGATGCTGCTTTGCTAACCATTCCACAATGATGTCGACCACCTCATTGGGCCTGGAGAAGCTGTGACAATATATCCATGGGTCTTCCTTAGCCCAATGACATGCCTCGTGGATCCATAGAAACTGTACTCTTGGGCAGTGATCCTTCACAGAACAATCTGGGTTAGATGGATTATAGGTTTGGGTGTATAAAGGATATTTCTTAAACTCTTGTATTTTGGCATAAGCATGCTTGATATTTCATATCTCTTACGACCCGATCTGCAATGGAAGAGTAGGCCAAGGTGCCTTCTTCTTCTTCCAGTGTAGCCTAGTTGAAAATCCTACCGATATGTGGTATGATACTTCTTGAATAATGATCTTGTCGATGGAAAACTTCGGGAAAACATGTGGAGGCTTCTCCACACTGTCATTCATATGAAGATGCCAGACGGTGATGTATACCAATCTGCTATGTCAATTAGTGCCTCCATCACTGCCTTCAACATGCAAGGTGGATCTTGCTCAAATATCATCTTATACACCGGGGTGACAAAATGATCTGACAGCTGTGTGATGACTCCTCAAAAGATGCATTCAAACAAAAATTTTACAATAAGTGTTCACAGAGGTTTCTGCTGATTTCCATGCCCATTTCAAGCTCGGGAACTCTTTGTGTTAGTGTCAGTCTTTCCAGCCTTCCTCCAGTGATCAAATATGCTCTTACAAAGTGGTTTCAGAGTGTTAAGGTCAAATTTGTCATTTCAAAAAGTTAAGCAAAATTTGGTCACTAGGCATTAGGTCTAGGGTTTGCTCTCACTCTTTTCAAAGTTGCCCAAACACCAATCTATGTCACTATTTAGCTGAGTCTATCATCATTCATAGGGTTTTCATTATCATGTCAGTGTCTAATGAGTCATTTTACATCTTGTTCATGCTTCAGTTGTACCTTGGCAAGTTCATTTCCCTCTCCTAGGGTTTTGAAGCCAATTTCTCTTGGACGGTTAAATCATCAGCAAAACTTGTTTCCTGATGTTCATACACCTTCCCCTATCTTTAATGTACCTTATCAAGCACTTCCCAACACTCAGATCCCCCAAAATCCTCATTTTTACACAAACCCTAGTTTCTTGCTACAACCTGGCAATTTTCTAGGTTGGGCTTGTGTTTTGCCCTTTTGGACCCCTTCCCCTCACTCAATCTCTGATATTCCACTTCCCCCTGCTTCCTAACATCCCTCCCCACTCCCAAAAATTTCCCCAAGAATTTAGAAGCCCCCTATCCCTTTCATTTCGCTCCATTTTGACAAAATTCCTTGTTTCACACATCGGGACAAGTCGCACTCAAATAATGTTTCTGAGCAATCAAAGATGATTTTTTCAAAACTGAGAGAATTTTTTTTCCACAACATGCCAAAGAAGAAAAACCTCCTTCACTTATTGCACAGGTGTCATGGTTTGAGAGAAATGTCAAGAATACCGTCGCCTCAGGAGAATCAAAGACACCTCTGAAGTGACCTTGGGAAAATCATGTTTTCTCCTAGCTTGGTTGGCCAAATGATTTTATTGATGGGTAAAATGATAACTAGACACACATATATTTCCCATGAGCTATCATGAGATAAATTTTGGGTTGAGGAAGGCATTCAAAAGTTGACTGCAACAACACTCTTCCTTGAGGCAGCCTCATTTGGCACTTTTTGACCAGTCTTGGGAGATTTGATTTTTGACAGGTCAAATCAACTCCAAATTGAAAAATTCTAGTTGGGTTGGAAATTAGACTCAAATACCTTTCCAACTAGCTATCCTGCACCCGATTCCGACACCGGGAAGGCCTCCAAAAGCCTCCTGAAAAAGCGCAACATGTCAAGAGGTGCGCGACACGTTGGGGATTTCTCCACAGAAATTTTCCAGTGAGCCACAAATCAACTTCTTTCTCCTAAATTTCTTCAGGTAGGCCTCTAAATCATGGTGATTTTTCTTGGTAAAGAAAAAATGAGCATGGAATATGTGTCAAATGCCATCAAGATGAAATGGGAAATTCATGTGTATTGTGCTTAAAAAGGTCAAAGTGCAAGTGTGCTAGGGTTTATTGTTGTTTCATGGTTTTTCCCTTGTAAGTATTCTCCTCTTTCCCTTTGTCACTTTCCTTGTATTTCCATATAATTTCCCCTGCTAATTTTTAAAATAAATACAAACCATACCCTTCTCCCTAAACATTAAAACTCAAACCCTAACCCTACCTCTCCATATGCCCATGTAAACACATGAATTTGATGATGCATATGCAATGATTTTGTTTGCAATGTTTTCTCTAAATTCCCTGTTATATACATGTATTCCCATTTTCCTTTCAAAAATTTCCCTCCCCTAACATTCCCCTCATGTTCCTTTTCCCCTTGAAACAACAAAGAAATCAACACTTTTAAAGGCAGAAACAGTAGTACATTTTGTCCACTTTTCTCCTCAAACAATGTCAGAAACCGAAACCTATGAGCATAGCGATGACCAGGCATCAAGTTCAGAGATTGGGGTACAAAGGAGGCCTCATAAGGGTGGAAAGGGTGGTCATCATAAGAGAGAGGAGCCCACTTCTTTGACAGATTTACAGGCTTGTCCTATAGCAGTCTCATGTTTCCGGTATATGCAAAAAAGGAGAAAAAGCCCTGATCCCCTCCGTATCTTAGCCGAGGCTTCCTTGAAGGAACATAGCACTAAATAGCTCAGCCACAGCACAAATTTAAAAAAAAATTGAGCATTTTGGGTCATTTTTGGTATTTTTTGGCAATTTATAGGTTTTTGCTCATTAACGCGTCTCACCCCCGGTGAGACGCGTCGTCCCGACAACTCCATTTGACAAATACTCAGCATTTCAAGATTTTTCATGCAAAGTTAAATATGCACATGGATGGACTTGAGATTTTGTCATGTTTTGGGCCTCCAAAAAGTCAAAAAACATGCAAAATTTGACTTTCTGCCACCTTTTTGAACTACAGAAAGCTGTCTTGGGAGAATTGATTTTTGACAGAGAAAATGAACTCCAAATCCAAAAATTCCAGTTGGGTTGGAAAGAAGACTCACAGAACTTTCCAACAAGCCTACTCTTGCCCAATTTGGCCACCTACAAGTGCCCCAAACATAGCTCTAAAGGCGCGCGACATGTCAGGTAGCTGCGCGCAACATGTTGGGCAATTTTCACAGGAAATTCATCTACAGCTCAGGAATTCGCCCAGCTTTGACCAGTTTTGACTTGAGATGGGATTTTTCACCCTCTTTGATGTAATTAATGTATTTTCATGTTACCATGAC
>APFE030704743.1:0-14413 GCA_000404065.3 Pinus taeda | reverse complement strand
GGAGTCTAAGGGGTCATAACATAATTAGAGCCTACATAACAATAATAATGTAAGGGCACAATAATAACAATAGTGGGCTTCTATGGGGCACAATAGTAACAATATGGACACAATAGGGCACAACAATATTAACAAGGGGTACAACTACAATAGTAATGGGGTAATCACTAGTATTATGGGGACCCAACAGATTTTCGTGGTGATCCAGATCTGATGTTACTGGGTAGAGCGCAGTGGAGTGCTATTGGTAAATTTTTTGACAAAAGTGTTTTTGTTTTTAAAGTTTCTACCTTTTTTGTGTTTTTGTGTTTTTGTGTTTTTTTTTTAATTTTAATTTTCTTATTTCCAAGACTAAATAATTTTTTTTATATGTATGCAGATGTTGGACCTGTTCAACCTGTGGGACATTGACAAGAGGCAGGTGTGCCAGTACAGAGAGCTGTTGGGAGAGCAGTTCTCCGGGACTTGGATTTAGCAGAGACACTAGCCGAGATACAGGATCACATAGAGGGTTTGACCCTAGGTATTCTGGATGTCTGAATTGAGGAGTTACCTATGCGATTGCAACGCGACACCATTGGTGTGCCGAGTCGTTGGATGAGACTCCTATGCATGATAGCACAAGCTGTGACTTGTTATCATGAGCAGCACTAGTCTACTTGGATATTTTCCGCATACATTTTTGAGTTTTTTTGGGTCAGATGACCAATTTTTGTCTTGGACATAAACTATTTGTAAAACTTATATACAACTATCTATTTAAATTTCAGAGTTTTATCATGGTTAAGTGATGCAATCCTATTCAAATGATGATGTGAATTGAAAATGTTTACTTTACAAATGTCGCAAATGTCTATTTAACACATAGTTCGCTAGAGAATCAGTTAATGTGTTTAGATTTCTGGAAATATGCTGATATTGAATAAACTCAAAATACCTTTCCAAAATACGAACTGTAAGGAACATGCGATGAATTTGTAGGTTTCGAATGGTATAGACACTAGTAAGCTGTAGTACGACAAGTTGTGAATCTAGCCTAATGATGATTCGGCATATGCCAAGTGAAATGGCATCAAAGAGGAATTCAATCAATGTGCTATACTCAGCGATATTGTTTGTCGATCGTCCAATACATATCCCTCTAAAACTCACTAACTCGCCGCTTGGAGCAAAAGTGGCCCATGCTACAGAAGATAAATTCTGCGTACTAAGACTAGCTCCATCGGCATAACCAACAAATGGTTCTGAAAAGTTTGACATCTGCAACAAATGCGAAGTGGATTACTTAACCAAAATTAGAACTCTAAAAGAAACACACACACACAATCAAAGCGTATATATAGTGAGTTTTACTACACTTAACTAAGCATAGTAACGTTTAAGGTACAACCTGTTTCGAGGCTGCGACAATGGAATCCCATCATATTCCACTAACTCGTAGGCACCTTTCATCAACACATGTTTAACAATATAAGGGCCCATCCATAGCGGTTCAAATTTTCCTACTCCAAGTTTATCAGAATCCTGATCATAAAGCAAGACCAGGTCACCTTTTGAGAAGACACGAGGCTTAACATTTTTATCATATTATGCCTTGATGCATTTTTTATGCGCCTCGTTAGCCATTGTGGCATCACGATGGGTTTCATCCAGATGGATTAATTCCAAGAAATGCGCTTCTTCTTCAAAATTGTTAGGTAGCAAGTCAATCGCGAGTTTGAGAGACGAGATTTCACATTGGATTGGTAATATTGATTCCAAACCATATGCCAACTAAAAAGGCATAAATCCAATCGCATTTCTCACCAAGGTTTGATATGCCCACAAAGCCGAGTACAGGATTAAATGCCAATTCCTTTTATGAACTCCAATCATTCTTTGCAACATTCACTTAAGGAATTTGTTGATAGCCTCAACTTGTCCATTAGCTTGCGGGTAATATGGAGTAGAACTATCATGTGGTAGTCCTAATTTGGCAGTTAATTCAACAATCATGTGATTGCGAAAATGTGACCCATGATTTGTAACTATGGCTTGTGGTACACTAAACCTAGCAACCACATGGTTGAAAAAAACAGAGTAGCTATTTTGCCACTGTTGTTAAATGTCGGCATCGCCTCGGCCCATTTGGTAAAATAGTCAATGACGACTATAATATACCCATGCCCCCCAACTGAGGTGGGGTTACATGTCATAAATTCAATGCCCCATTTTGCGAATGGGCCTACAATAACAACTGGATGCAGTGGTGCAGGTGGTAATCTGGTTTTACGGTCAAATATCTCGCAAGCATGGCAACTTCTGACAGCAAGAATGCAATCTTTGAATATGGTTGGCCAGAAGTAACCATCACGTAGAATTTTCTATGCAGTTGTGTAACTAGATAAATTCCCCCCACAAGCACCTGAATGACACTCATTCAAAGCTTTTTCTGTTAGAAAATTATATATTACAGAGCAATGGAACACATAAAATATTGCAGAAATATAAACACAGAAAATGCATAAAACAAGAGAGACACAGATATATGTGGTTCACCCAGTTTGGGCTACATCCATGGAGGAACAACTAGTCCTTCTTTTATTGCAGAAATATAAACACAGAAAATGCATAAAACAAGAGAGACACAGATATACGTGGTTCAGCCAGTTTGGGCTACGTCCACCTCGAACAACCAGTCCTTCCTTTCTATTATCCAGCAAAATGAAGAGACACAACCTACAGCAAATCCACTGTAATATCCTCTGTCTTCTCTCACAGTCTCACCTCTCCGTTTCTCGCTCACACAGAATACACATATATCTCACAACCTCAAATACAATGCCCTCATACAAAGAGAGGGGTTGCCATCTAGGGAAAAAAAACCCTAAACTAAACATAAGTTCTACCGTCAGATCATCCGCCTAATGAACGACCCATATTAACTAGAAATTACTATACTTTTAAAAGGCAATTTTACAGTTGTTTTTAGCTTCGGGGGCGCTGCCCCCGAAACCCCCCGCCAGGGGGGGGGTCCCAAAGGTCGTAGCCACCCCCCTGGACCCACCCTGCAGCGAATATTTTACGAGCGGCGTTGCCGCCCCCATTTTGAACTGGGGTCCAATGTGGCGGTACTTTTGAATATAGAAGATAATCAGGCTCCACACCCAACATTTTTTGGATGTGATGGTCGGTCCATAGTTTTGGATGCGATGGTTTTTGGTCCATGGTATTGGATGCTTCGGCATGTATAAATATGTATTGTAACATTTAATGGAACATAATGAAAAATCAAGCTAGTAGTCTCAGTTTTGGGATCGAGGGGAAAATCTTTCTGTATATGTGTTTTGTTTGTTATGCTCTCACATTGTTTATTTTATGTGTTTTATAATTCATGTGCATGTAATTTATGTACGGAGTTAGAACCTACGTTTAGTATTAGAGCTATCTTGGCTTCGAGGGGACACCTTTGTTGCTAAGGGGTTTCGCTCGAGCCTGTGGTAGACCCTGTTTAGTGGGAGATTTGTGAGATCGATTTTGTTGGTGAAAGAAGATGGTGAGTAGTGGAAAGATAGAGATCGAGAAATTTAATGGTTAGAGTTTTGAGTTGTGGAAACTCAAGATGGAGGATCTGTTGGTGGATAAAGATGAGTGGATCATGGAAGATCCGGGTACTAAACCAATGGGAGTGTCTAATGAAGACTGGAAGAAGTTGCATCAAAAGGCAAAGAGCACAATACAATTTTTTTGTCTCAGATTCAGTATTACTGAATGTATCAAGGGAAGCTATGACAAAGGCTTTGTGGGACAAGTTAGGGAATTTGTACCAATCTAAGTCTCTAGTGAATAAATTGTTCCTGCAGAAAAAGCTGTATAACCTGAGGATGAAAGATGGAGACTCAGCGAAAGAGCATCTAAATGCATTTAATACTATGGTAAGTCAGTTAACATCTGTTGATATTAAAATTTTAGATGAAGATAAGTGCATCAATTTGTTGTGTTCTCTACCAGATTCATGGGATAGTCTCGTTATTACAATAGATAGCAATGCAACTGCCTTGCAATTTGATGAAATAGTCTCATCCTTGCTGATGGAGGAGATGAGATGGAAAAAATATGGAGAGATAGAATGGTGATGCCTTGTTTGTACAAGGACGGTCCCAAAGCAGAAACAAAAATAAGTCATCGAGTGGGATATCTAAATCTAGAGGGAGATTTAAATCTCCAGGAAAACCTGTAAAGGTGTTGTGTTGGAAATGTGGAAAGGAAAGGCACTACAAAAGGGACTGTAAATCTAAAGCTCCTGACAAATGAAAGGGATTTGATGATGCTCCTTCTGCAGAGGCGAAAACCACGTCAGATGAAGGTGGGGATGTGTACTTGGCTTCTTCAAGTACACATGTAGATCATGAGGCATGGTTGATTGGCTCAGGTGCATCCTTTCACTTCACCCCCCATAGAGAGTGGTTCTACGAGTATGAGAAATACGATGGTGGTGATGTATTCTTGGGGGATGACAGGAAGACTAGAATCAATGGTCATGGAAAAGTAAAATTGAAGTTGCAAGGCGGAACAGTTAGAACACTTCCAGGTGTTCTGCATATTCCTGCATTGGCCAAAAATCTAATTTCTGTAAGCAAGTTGGATGATGGAGGTGTAAAAAAAGTGTTCAAGAACGATACCTGCAAAATGGTTTGGGAAGCACTAGTATTGATGCAGGGTGTTCTTATTGGAACTCTTTACAAGTTTCAAGGTAACATTGTTTTTAATGGGTGCAATAGTTTTGTGGTTCCTAAAAGTGGAGCAGAAAATCTAGTGTTCTCTGGAGAGAAAACCATGTTGTGGCATCAAAGGCTTGGACATATTGGAGAGAAAGGCCTTAGAATACTTCATGGTAAAGGTATGGTAGAAGGTATGAGTAATAGCTCTCTGCATTTTGATTTCTATGAACATTGTGTATATGGGAAGCAGAATTGGGTGAGTTTCCCCTCTGGTAGTAAGAGGGAGAAAAAGATATTAGAGCTTGTGCACAGTGATGTGTTTGGACCTGTGAAGGTTCCATCACTGGGTAAGTCTGTGTACTATGTATCATTTATAGATGACTTCTCAAGGAATATATGGATATATTTCCTTAAGAAGAAATCTGAAGTCTTTGACAGGTTTAAAGAATTTAAGGCTCTCGTGGAAAATCAAACAGAGAAGAAGATAAAGCTTCTCATGATAGATAATGGTGGAGAGTTTTGTAGCAAGGAATTTGAAGAATTTTGTAAGAAGTGTGGTATATCAAGACAAAAGACTACTCCATATACATCTCAGCAAAATGGAGTTGTAGAAAGAATGAACAAGACGTTGATGGAAAGGGAAAGAAGCATGCTCAGTGGTGCCGTGTGAGGACAGGAATTCTGGGCAAAGGCGGTGGATGTTGCATGTTACCTGGTCAACAGGTCACCTTCATAAATGTTGGAGGATAAGACTCCACAAGAGGTATGGACTAGTAAGAAACCCTCTCTTTCATATCTAAGGGTATTTGGATGTGATGCATATGTACATGTTCCAAAGGAGAAATGAACCAAGTTGGATAGTAAATCTGAAAAGTGCATCTTTATTGGGTATAACAGGATGGTTTAAAGGGTTATAAGCTTTGGAACCCAATAACAAGGAAGGTTGTGTACAACCAAGATGTGGTGTTCAGAGAGGTGAAAGATGTTATTAAAATGAAGTCTAACCAAAGGAACCTGAGAAGATAGAGTTTGAGCTAAAGGATGAAGAATCAGACTCTAATTACCATAAAATATTCAAGCCAAGGGATATCACAATCTAAGGCACCCTAACGCATGAGTATACCAGAATCAATTGAACTTAAAATGTACTTAAAATAATTATTGAAGACAATGTACATTTTCCCTAGTGTATCACCATGTGGAGCCCATGTATAGTTTGTTAAAAAGAAGGATGGGACTTTGAGGTTATCTATTGAATATCGGTGGCTGAATACATTAGTAGTTAAATATAAGTATCAACTACCTCAAAATGAAAATTTAAGGGCACAATTGTATTTTCTGAAATTTATTTTCATTTGGAATACCATCAAATATGAATTAAAGAAGTGTACATTTGTAAAATTGCATTTAGGATGCATCATGGGAACTACAAATTTTTGGTCTTGCCTTTTGGGCTTACTAATACCCCAACCGCATTTATGCATTTAATGAGCAACATATTTCACCCTTACTTGGACAAGTTCATGCTATTTTTAATTAATGGCATACTACTTTACTTAAAGAGTTTGAAGGAGCATAAACAACACCTGCAAATAGTAGTACAAACTTTGTGAGACCATCAATTTTATGAAAAATATAGTATGTCTCAATTGTTGAAGGAAAAAATACAATACCTGGGGTATGTCATCACCCAAGAAGGGATATTTGTGGACCCGGAAAAGATAAGAACAATTATGGAGTGGCCTATCCCCAAGAATGTTGTAGATATTAGGTCATTTTTGGAATTAGTGGGTTATTATCATCGCTTTATAGGAGTTTCAAAAGTAGCTTACCCTATTACATGATTGCAAAACGAAGGAAAGTCATTCAATTGGACCCTCCCAAAGTGATGAATTGAAGCATATGTTGACTTCATCACCTATTTTAAGAGTTGTCGATCCTGAAAGGGAGTATGTAGTTTGTACAAACATTAATCAAGAGGGTGTAGGGGGTGTTTTGATGCAAGAAGGATGGGTAGTAGATTATGAGTCTCAAAAGTTAAATGATCACGAGAAAAGATAATCTATGTATGATCTAGAGTTGGCAACAGTGATTCATGCATTAAAGGTGTGGCGACATTATATTTTAGGTATGAAGTTTATTCTAACGACCGACCATAGTAGTTTGACAAACTTTTTCAAGAGGCCTATGTTTAATGCCATGTAAGCTCAATGGACCACCTTCTTGAGTGAGTTTGACTTTGAGATTAACCATTTGAAGGGAAAATAAAATCGAGTAACAGATGTATTGAGTAAAAAGGTAAACTATGTTTATGAAATTTCATTCAGCCAAGTGAAAATTGATGTTTTAGATTTGATTAAATACATGGTAGTAAAAGCCCTAGGGTACCAATATTTATTACATAAAATTAAGTGGGAAAATAGTTATGAGAGAAAACTAGGTTGTGACTATGATAAGTATGGTATGTTCAATTATAAAATAAAATTTATGTACTAGATCAAGAATCTATTAAACGTTTAATTCTGGGAAAATACCATAAAATTCCTTATGCTTCCCACCCCAAGAACCATAAATTAATTATAACAATAATCAAATATTATATTTGGCCCATTACGAAGAAATAAAGAACTAAATACTTGGTAAATGTTTGGAGTACCAACAAGTAAAAGCGAGGCACCAACATCCAGCTGGTTCACTCCACCCTTTGCCCATTCCTTTATAGAAATGGGAGACTATCACTCTAGAATTTATAACTAGCCTACCTAAATTGAAGAAACAAAATGATTCAATAATTGTGGTGATAAACAAATTCAATTATTGAAGTGATAAATTGAGAAAAATTTCACATTTCATTTGTGTACAATCTACTTATAAGACAATCCAAATTGTTGATATATTTGTGAGAGATTCATCTCTTACATGACATACCAAAAACAATAATTATTGATCGAGATGTAAAGTTTACTTAAACATTTTGGAAGACTTTATTTATAGGATTGGGTACCTAAGTGTAATTAAACACTTACTATCATCCACAAACTAATGGGAAAATAGAGAGAGTGAATCAGGTATCGAAAAACATGTTAAGGATGAATGTCATGCAACAACCTACCAAGTGGGAAGGATACCTTCATTTGGTAGATTTCACATGCAATAACATTTATCATGATTCATTAAGGATGAGCCTCTTTGAAGTGTTATATGGGTGATGATGCAAAAAACCCACTTAATTGGAGTCATCCTGAAGACCAAATAGTATTGGGACCCAACATTTTAAAGGAAATGGAACAGACTATAAAGAAGGTACGAAATCTAAAGGCAGAACAAGAACATCATAAAGCTTATGCTGATAAGAGACGAACCTATATGGATTTTCAAGCAGGACATCATATCTATGTAATATTCAAGAGAAAGAAAAGCACTTTAATATGTAGACTTTGTGCAAAGTTGGCCCCTCGTTATTATGGCCCCTTCGAAATACTTACTAGGGTTGGGCATATAGCTTTGAAAGTGGAGATACCAAGTCACATGTGTGTACATAATGTGCTTCAAGTTTCATTGCTGGAAAAATATATCCATGACCCTAAACATGTTATTGGCTAGCATAATGTCCAGGTAGGAAATGTAATTGAAGTGTTATATAAGATTTTATTCTAATGGCATTCAAAAGAAAAACAGATATTTGGTACATGGTTATGGATGTAGGTTGATCTAGAAAAAGAATTCCATGTAGTCATTGCACATCCTAGACTATAGAGAAATTATCCTATAGAAGCAAGAAATAGCCCAGGTTAAAGTGCACTCGAATCACTTTAACCTGAAAGTGACCACTGGGATGGTAAATATTTCATCCATGAGGCATACCTTAATTTATTCTAAGGGATAAGAAACATGGAATATGTGGACTATAGAGATGTAGCACCCCTTGGTAAATATGTAAATATTTCTTTATACTTTAGAGTTGTTTTACAAATAGTGGACCCATGTTGAGGTTGAGATAAGAACTTTTGATGTACATGAATAATTTTTATTTTAATGTTAATATAAGAAATTTTAGTGATAAGTGGGCCACAAGAATTACAAAGGGAAAATACACCAAAAGAGGACTTCACATTTTAGACAGGTAGTTGGGCAGAGGCAATTTCCTACCCAGATTTCCTTCCTTACGGGATAGTTATCCGAGAAAGGAAAAAGAAGGTTAGAAGATGGTGAGAGGGGAAAAGCCTTAGCTATTCTAGAGAATGGGATCTTGTTGGAGGAAGCGCCATTAAGAAATAACTATGAGGATTAGTTCTCCTCGACAAGACATTTTGAGAGGAAAGACAAAATGTTGTCTCATAGGAAATCCCTAGTTTGAGCCAAGGTGACTATTGTTAGGATGATTATTTTAGAGCTAAGGGAGAGATTGATTACAAATGAATCAGTCTCATTGGTTGGAAGGAATGTCCTTACTCTGTTATAATTTACTATGGTAGACTCAAATTGCAGTACTTAGATAAGTGTCTACAGTATGCAAGAATTGTTTTATTTTTGTTTTTTCTTTTGTTAAAAAAACACACTAGGAAGGATTTTATGTTCTAGTATTTATTTTCCCCTAAATTTAGGTTGTGATAAAATGTATAGGTTGTGATAAAATCTAGATGAGAAAATTTATTGCTAATAAAATGCACTTATACTTATAATACAAATTGTAGAAGTGAATTTATCTTATGGTATTTCTTTCTTAAAAAAATAAATAGGAATAGAGCTCTCATAAAATACTTCGTACAAACCTAGTCATACATATATATCTAAAAGAATCTTTACTATAAAGAAAACAAATCCCATACATTACTCCTTTTCCTAAAACATAAATGTTCGAGTTACTCATAAACCCTAACAAACAATCTTGTGATGAAGAACAACATAACTGAAAAATGACGTACAATGAACCATTCACAGTCATAATTCACGGTTCTTATTTGTAATCCCAACAGTACAATACACATTAGACAAAGTACTCTTTGTATTGAAAGAAAATAAACGACGGAGATTATGTATACCAAACTATAACAGAGGTTATGGGGCCTTGGAAACAAAGCCCTGATGATTGAAGTTTACAGAACCCCATACACGGTCAGCACAATGCACAATACGTACGCGAACTTATAACCACCAACTGTGTAAGAACCAACAAAAAAATTGTGGAAAAAAGACAAACTAAGCCGAAGACGACAGGTCAAACCCTAGGTTAGGGTTGCACCGTGCTCAAAACGATTCTAACTCTAAGTGAGAATGGCAACCTAGTAGAAGAGCAATGCAGCCATAAATAAATACCCAAGCTAAGGGTTCATTTTTTGGGAAAAAAATTAAAACCCAGCATTAGGTTTGGCTTATTATTGTATTTGTCAACATCGACACGAAAATTGTTGGAATTTTCTAGTGATTTCAAATACAAAAGATCAGAGAACAACACTCTGATACAATGATGGAATTTGCTGCTAAATTACTTAACAAACAAACAACACAAAATTGCTTTGTTTCTGCACAGAAAACAGATAATTTTGTTTTCTGGACTTGGTGTTGCAGCAAAAGGATTTTGGTGTTGTAGCAACGCTGATCGTGGTGTTGCGGCAACAGGAAATAACACTATGTCTTGTTAACACAGAAAAAAAAAACAGAAAACAACTTTCTGGAATCGATGTTGCAGCAACACGATTTTGACGCTAACTCACTTTAAGAAGTTGGGCGTCAAAATCACTTATAAACTTATAGAGTAAAATCAAAGTGTTTTTGACACTTGGTGTAACAGCAACTGAAAATCAGCAAAATAGTAAACTCGTATTCATAAACAGAAAATAAAAACTGATACAGTAAACTTAGCTATTACAACAGGAACGCTTCAGTTCCAGAAATCAATTTTCTATCTCAGAAAATCGTAGGTTCAGCACTGCTGTGCATTTACAGAAGAGACACGCACTTGTTCTTCTAACCTTCACTCTTTTCACTCAGAGTACAAAAAACAGAACTGTTGTTCAGAAATTTCTTACACTCACACAGAAAATAGAACTATTGTTCTTTTCTGCTTACACCTTCTTGCACTTCCTTGCACTTGAAAACAAAACTACTGTGCGTTACATTTATAGGAAAAATAAATATCTTATTAAACAATAAACTAATCAAAATATCTGCTGATGTTTATCTTTGTATTTATTGCAAAAGGCGGTGATGCCTTTTCAGCGAAAATAAGACGGTTGTCTGCAGGGGATTTAATTTCTAAATTTAATGCTCAAAAATATCAGAAGACTTTGCGGCACCGAACAATCTGAAATAAATGTTGTAGATCAAATCTTTGTTCAGCATTTATGTGATGCAGTTGGAATTAAATTCCAACACTCCCCTTAATTTCAACTGCTGCCATACCCAGGCAATTTCCTGAAATGATCAAAACCTTTCTTTGGCAATGGTTTTTGTCAAGATGTCAGCCAGCTGATCCTCTATTCTGTAGTGTTGCAAAACAATCTCACCATTATTAACCAATTCACATATGAAGTGAAATTTGGTATCTATGTGCTTTGTTCTTTTGTGAAAAAGAGAGTTTTTAGACAAAGCTATTGCTGAGCTATTGTCACAGTAAATGGTTGTGCCATTTTCCTGTTCATGACACAAATCTCTGAGAACTCTTCTCAGCCACACTACTTGGCATGCTGCTGTTGTTGCTGCCACATACTCTACCTCTGCTGTTGACAAAGCAACAACTGGTTGCTTCTTGGAAGCCCATGAGATGGCTCCCGATCCCATATGGAACACATATCCTGATGTGCTTTTCCTATCATCAACACTTCCAGCCCAATCACTGTCCGTGTAACCTGCCAACATGAAACTTTCAGAAGAGGAGTATAAAATACCAAACCCCTTTGTTCCATTCACATACCTTAGAATCCTCTTGGATGCCTGCCAATGAGTTTCTTTTGGTCTTTCCATAAATCTGGAGATTAAACTCACAACGTGCATAATGTCTGGCCTAGTTGCAGTCAAGTACATAAGGCTGCCAACTATGCTCTTGTACAATTTTAGATCAAAATCCTTGCTGCTATCTTCTTTGGTCAATTTCAGCCCCACTACAGTTTGAGTCACAGCTGCCTTGTTGTTCGTCATTCTCCTTTATGTAGAGTGTGGGTTCACCATCACACTTATCAAATCCATTCTCAATCAGATAAGCATCTATCCTGTTGTACCATGCTCTTAGAACTTACTTCAGCCCATAAACAACCTTCTTTAATTTACAAACTTTATGCTCTTGGCCAACAACTTCATGACCTGGAGGTTGTTCAACATAAACCTCTTCTTTCAACACTCCATTCAGGAATGCAGATTTAACATCCATCTGATACTTCCATTTGTGTTGTGCTGCAATAGACAACACTGTTTTGATTGTTTCCATCCTTGCTACTGGTGCAAAGGTTTCATCATAGTCTCTGCCTTGTTGCTGCTTGTAACCTTTCACAACAAGTCTCGCTTTGTGCCTGTCAATCTTGCCTTCAACATTGCTTTTGGTCTTATAGACCCACTTAACTCCAATGGCATCTTTGCCTTCAGGGAGGTCCACTAACTCCCATGTTTTACTCTTTTCAAGTGCACCAATTTCTTCATTCATTGCTTCAATCCATTTCTCTTCATTTACAACATCTTCAAAATGAACTGGGTCATCAACATGACAATATAAAGCGAATAATGAATTCAGACCAGTATTGGTACTTACCTCTCCTTGTTCATAAATCTCATTCAGATTTCTGAATCTTGGTCTTCTTGGTGTGCTTGGAGTTCCATCCGAACTTGAGGCTATTTCAGATCCCTGTGGTGTGCTTGGAGAAGCACTACCTTGACCTCTTAAGGCTGTTCGAATTCCAGCTTGTGGTGTGGTTTGCTGAATTTGCTGTGGTGGAGGAGGAACCACCAAGGAAAGATTATTTGTTGTTGTCCCTTCCTGTTCTTCTTCATGAGACACAATTGTCTTCACATTCACTGTTTTCTCTGAGCTTCCATCCCAAGCTTCATCTTCAATGAACTGCACTTCCCTGCTTACTATCAATTTCATAGTGGATGGATTATAGAGTTTGTATGCTTTTGACTCATCACAATAGCCAACAAACACACACTTCTCCCCCTTACTATCAAGCTTTCTTCTTAGCTTATCTAGTACATGTGCATAAGCCACACAACCGAATACTCTCATGTGAGTGACTGTTTGCTTTTGACCACTCCATGCTTCTTCTGGTATTCTATTCATGACAGCTTTAGTTGGGCATCTATTCAAGAGGTAAACTACGCAAGTGACAACTTCTGCCCAATACTCATGAGGCAAGTGCTTTGCCTTCAGCATACTTCTAGCCATGTCAAGAATGTTTCTATTCTTTCTTTCGGCAACACCGTTTTGCTGAGGTGTGTACCTTGCTGTGAATTGTTTTTGTATGCCATTCTATTTGCAAAAACGCAGAAAGTCTTGGGAGATGTATTCTCCTCCTCTGTCTATTCTGAGCACTTTGATGTAGTGCCCACACTGTTTCTCAACAAGAGTTTTGAAGTGGCAGAATTTCTCAAACACTTCACTCTTCTCTTTCATCATATACACCCATGTCTTTCTGGTGTAATCATCAATGAAAGTTAAAACATATCTGTTTCCGCCAAGTGATGGTACTTGCATCGGTCCACACACATCAGAGTGGACAATTTCCAAGGGTGCTTTTGCCCTTATACTCTTTCCTGCTGGAAAGCTTTCTTTGTGCTGCTTGCCCAAGATGCAGCCTTCACAAAGGTTGTCTGGTTTCTCAATCAATGGCAATCCTTTTACCATTCCTTTTCTTTGCAACAAATTCAGGCCTCCGAAATTGAGATGTCCAAATCTCAAGTGCCACAACCAATTCTCATCTTTCACTTATTCCTGAAAGACTTCTTGTGTTACAGCTGCAATAGTTCTTCCTTCCTTCAAATCTGCCCTGAGTTTGAGAGGAAACATTCTATTGCTGGTCATCTGCCCCTGTGCAATGATCTTCTTACTTGGAGGTATATCTCTGATTGTACACATATTTTCTTTGAAGAACATGTTGTAACCTTTGTCAATGAGCTACCCAATGCTCAAGAGATTACATTTCAGGCCAGGTACATAGTATACATCTGGCACAATCATCTGTTCTCCATTTCTTGCTTGGATACTAACTCTGCCCTTACCCTTGACAACTATCTTACTATCAGTTCCTGTTGTTACCTCAGATTTCACATTTTCATCCAGATTGGCAAACATTGCAATATTTCCAGTCATGTGATTACTACAACCTGAGTCTAAGAACCAAACATCTTCCTGTTTGTCTTGTGCAATGTTACATGTTAACAGCACATTCTTTGGATTCTTATTTTCTTCATTTGCAAAATTAACATTCTGCCTACTATTCATGTGATTTTGTTTTTCCTACATTCATTGGCATAGTGCCCATATTTCTTACAATAATGACATTGGACTTGGGATTTGTCATACCTTTGTCCACGAGCTTGTTGTTTGTTTGAACCTTCATCTTGGTTCTGATTGCAGCTCCTTCCGCTTGTGCTTGTAAGATAATATCTGCCTCTATTTTGGCTTCTTCCACGACCTCTGTTATTTTCTCTGCCTTGACCTTTTCTTTGGCTGAAAGACATCTGAGTCTTGAATGCTTGCTCAAAAGAGGAATATGTTCCTCTAC
>APFE030704736.1:4528-31119 GCA_000404065.3 Pinus taeda | reverse complement strand
GAGATTTAGATCTCCCTTTAGATTTAGATCTCCCACTCGATGACTTATTTTTGTTTCTATTCTAGGACCATCCTCGTATAGGCAAGGCATCACCATTCTGGCTCTCCATATTTTTCTGTCTCATCTCCTCTGTCAGCAAGGATGATAATTTCATCAAAATGCAAGGCAGTTGCATTGCTACCTATTGCAATAACCAGACTATCCCACGAATCTGGTAGAGAACACAACAAACTGATGCACTTATCTTCATCTAAAATTTTAATATCAACAGATTCTAACTGACTTACCATAGTATTAAACGCATTCAGATGCCTTGTCACCGAGTCTCCATCTTTCATCCTCAGGTTATATAGCTTCTTCTGCAAGAACAGTTTATTCACTAGAGACTTAGATTGGTACAAAGTCCCTAACTTGTCCCATAAATCCTTCGCTATAGCTTCCCCTGATAGATTCAGCAATACTAAATCTAAGACACACAATCGTATTTTGCTCTTTGCCTTTCAATCCAACTTCTTCCATTCTTCATCAGACACTCTCATTGGTTAGGTACCTGGATCTATCGCGATCCACTAATCTTTATCCACCAACAGATCCTCCATCTTGAGTTTCCACAACTCAAAACTCTGACCATTAAATTTCTCTGTCTCTATCTTTCCACTGCTCGCCATCCACCAAAATCGATCTTGCAGATCTCCCACTGAACAGGATCTACCACAGGTCCAAATAAAACCCCTCAACAACAAAGGCATCCCCTTGAAGCCAAAAACAACTCTGATACCAAATGTAGGTTTTAACCCCGTACAAAAATTACCTACATGCGAAATCTAAAACATAGAAAAATAAACAATGCGAGAGCATAACACATAAAACACATATACACAGAGATTTTCCCACTGGATCCCAAAACCGGGACTACCAACTTGATTTTTCATTATGTTCCTTTCAATATTATAATACATATTTATACATGCTGAGGCATCCAATACCATGGACTAAAAACCATCACATCCAATACCATGGACTAAAAACCACCACATCCAATACCATGGACCAAAACCCATCGCATCCAAAAACATGTGCAAAAATCATGCACAAAACCATAGGTGGGTCTGCCAACCTAACATAGGGTCCAAAATCAAAATTTTCTAGGGCGCTGCCCCGAACCCCATAAAGTGGGGTTACGGGTACCCCTCAAACCCCCTGTTAACTATGTGGAAAGAATATAACACAACCCAACATTGTATACTCCTCTTCCTACTTATAGTCGGCATTGGGAATATGTCCCCATGGATTACATGTCAGGCCTTCCTTCTACTAAGCATGGAAATGATTGCATTTTCATGTTTGTCAACAAATTCTCTAAGATGGTCATCATGGTAGCTTGCAAGAAGAGTATTATGGCAAAGGCCACTACTAAGCTCTTCTTTGAGAGAGTATGGGTACACTTTTTGATCCCACCTTCCATTGTCTTAGATCAAGATAGCATATTCCTAAGTGGATTTTTGTCCAGTCTGTCATCGATGCTTGATACAAAAATTACTAAGTCCACCTCTTTCCATCCCCAAACTAATGGCAAAACAGAGGTTTTTCAATAGGATGATCATACACATTCTACGCATGTACAACTCAAAGCATCCACGCACGTGGGATGAAAGTCTCCCCTATGTCTAACATAGCAACAACATAGCCCTCCATAGTTCAACAGGCCATAACCCCTTTCAAGTAGGGATGGGATTTCAGCCATTATGCCCCATTGATGTGGAAATACCATTTGCAGCCACTCAGGTAGATTCGGCTCACGTTTAGTCTGAAGCTGAAAAGGCTAACAACTTCATTGATCGCATTCAACACACCCAACAACAGGTACATGATATATTGGATAGAGCCAATGCTAAGTAAAAGTAGCGTCGTGATCAACATTGAGTGTTGCACAAGTTCCAGGTGCGCAACAAAGTTTAGCTACATTTTTAGAAGGAACACCTTGTTGGACCCCACCGTAAGCTTTGCCCACTCTGATTGTTGAAAATAGCCACAAGAAATGCTAAAAATAGAAGTGCTAAAAATAGCATTGCTATAAATAGAAATTTGGTTACCAATACTGGCTTGGGAAATAGGGAATGAAAAATGGAAGTGCTAAAAATAGAATTTCTATTTTTCGCAGTTCAGGATGGATTCCTATTTTAGTCAGTCCCTGGACTAAAAATAGGAAGTAACATTCGAATTTGAACTTAATAGCTGTTTGAAAATAAATCAATTAATACACCATGAGTTAATTAGTTGTGAAAAATCAAACATGAAGTCTTTTGTGACGACATGCAACAATTTATCTATTAATTAAGGAATTTATCCATCATTTAAAGAGATAAGGATGAGTTCTAATTTGAGTAGTAATTAGTGGGCTCGGTTAACTGAGTCAAGTCCAGTTATATTTGATTTAAACAGTTTGTTTAAATTAAGTAAGTTCAGTTAGTTAATGCATACTAGCATATAATTGTTGTTCTTCAAATAATTGAATATTCTCTCATGCATGTTAGTTCAGACGGAGACCTAGTTGTGATCAGAGAAGGGACAATGTACTATCAGTTGGATGAATATTTTTCCTATAAAGGAAGCTCATCCATGATGAGGATTTATCTCCTTCAGGACTGCGTAGTTGGATTAGAGGTTAGTGAGTGCATGAAGAGGCCAATTCACACAAGTGGCTGCACTGAACCCCAATCAGAATTGCATAAAGAAATAGGAGACTTGGAGGGAAAATAGAGGTTAGATAGAGGCCTTTGACTATCTATGAGAAACAGAGGTATTTCAAAGAGAGAATGATAGATTTTGAGCTAATTCTTTTTGTAATATTGGGTATATTTCCACTTGTATGATAATACAAAGTTGGGGTTTTAGGCTCAGACTTTCCCATGGTTATATCTTCTATGTTATGTGTGATTGATTTCTCCATATCAGTTATATTTGTTCTTATTGATGTTGCTCATGTTCAATTAAGCTTTTGCTAAATTGGTTGTAGAAGTAGATCAAGTATTTTGCTTTAGTCTATTGCATTATCAGGTGATCTATAGTGGGAATTTCTACATGGTATCGGAGCACAGGTGATCAAGGAAGAACAGTATACAAGAAGGGAGAAGTTGAAGTTTGTGATTCCTGAATATAGAAATCAAGTTCTTATCAGATCTCTATTTCACCTATGGCGTTCAATGGTTTAAGACTCAAATATGCCCTTGATGGCAGTTCAAATTATATAGCCTGGAAGGATCGCATGGAAGCAGTACTAGAGGATAACAGTCTAAAGGACTTCATTGATCAAGAAGTCCCCAAGCCGACTGGTGTTGCTGAATTAATTGAATGGAATAAATGTGTGGCTACAGCAAGGAGAATCCTTCTGGAGGGAGTTCGAGATCACATAGTCTCGAGTCTCCATGGGAAGGAGACACCATTTTCAATGTGGAAAACATTGAAAGATCTATATCAGAATAGCAGTGATCAAAAGAAGATGGCACTAAAAGACAAGCTTCGGAAGATCAATTGTGAAAAGGGCGACACGATCTCTACGTATCTGAACAAGCTCACCACATGTAGGGATGAGCTTGGAAGTGTAGGGATCATGACAGCTGATGATGACATGGTGAGTCTTTCACTCCTCGATCTTCCTAAGAGTTGGCATAGCTACAAAGACTCGTTTCATGGAAGAGAGAAACTACCAAATTGGGAATGACTTTGGTTAGATTTGATGGAGGAGGAGATAAGAAGAAGCACCAGAGATGGTTCTTCATTCATGGAGGATGAAAAAAACTGTGCCTTAGAGAGTAAGGCAAAGAAGGGGAAGGAGAAGGTTTCTCATTCCGAATCCAGTTCTTCCCATGGTGGGAAGAAGTTTGAAAAATCAAAAGTGAGATGCTTTCATTGTCATGAGGTGGGCCATTTTGCTACAAATTGTCCACTGAGGAAATCCAAGAAGGGATCCATGGAAGGACAGAGGTGAGCACTGGCCTCATAGTTCGAGTTGGATTTCACACGTTTGGAGCATGGCTTCAACCATGGTGGGAAGTGGTTGGTTCCTCGACAGTGGAGCTTCTTTCCACATGACTGGTGACAAGAGTTTGTTCAATACTTTGGAGGAGAAAGATCTCCAGATACTCATAGCAATGGGTAATGATGAAAAGTATAGTGTCTTAGGTGTAGGCACGGTAATTGTTTAGAGGGAGCATGGAGCTCACCTTACCTAAACTGATGTCAAGTATGTACCAAGACTGAAGAGAAACTTGGTGTCAATCACGATGCTAGAAGACAGAGGCTATGATGTAGTATTTAGTAAGGGAAAGGTTTTCCTTCGACACATCATCACTAGACGGGTGAAGCAGATCAGTTCATGGGTCAAGAACCTGTATGTTCTTGAGGTTCATGATGCATGCAAAGCCTTGAGGACTAAGGAAACTAATGGAGACTTGGTGGTTGAGAGGGAGAGTACATTACCTCTCAACATGCAACGGAAGAAGAAGTCTCAGACGATTGTGGAGGAGCCACAATAAGTGAAGTAGCTTCAGGAGGTTGTGGAGTAGCCACAATTGGGGTAGCCGAGAGGAGACAGAGTGGAAGCATCCACTCATGCAGAGACCTCTAGTAGGGGCAAACTTCGAGCCAGGTGGGTAGAGGGATCACATGCAGCCATACCTCCAGGTAGGAGGTGGGGCGATGTGGAATGATCATCCCAGGGAGGAGGGGTAGGATCCTTGAGGTACCCAACCTCTTTGATTCGACTTTGCTACAGAAACCCCGACGAGGAGTAGCAGGACTGACTGATTGGGTAGAGACAGATGTGGATGGAGTGGTAGGTAGAGCTACAGTGCAGGAGTCCCGGGACTGTGTAGAGCTAGCAGGCTGCAACAATGTGAGAGGCATAGGAGTGTTGCACCAGTGCAGGATGGCACAGAGAGGTGTGCAATGGTGTGAGATGCATGGAGTGTTGTAGCAGCTCAGAGGTCAGAGAGGGAGCACTTGTCAGTAGTAGGTAGAGCTTCAGCATCATAGTATGTTTCTAGCCTAATAGAGAGATCAGTTGGGAGTTTTTTTTGTTCCGAGAGTTGCTGGAGCAACCACACTTGGTAGAAGTGTTGCATGCAACACATTGTAGACATACAGGATCAGGTTCGAGTTGAATGCCTTTCTTGTTGAGAGGGAGTGTTGAAAATAGCAACAAGAAATGCTAAAAATAGAAGTGCTAAAAATAACACTACTATAAATAACAGTTTGGGAATTAGTGGTGGATTGGGCAACAAGGAATGAAAAATGGAAGTGCTAAAAATAGAATTTCTATTTTTAGCAGTCCAAGATGGATTCCTATTTTAGTCAGTCCCTGGACTAAAAATAGGAAGTAAAATTCAAATTTGAACTTAACAGCTATTTGAAAATAAATTAATTAATTCACCATGAGTTAATTAGTTGTGAAAAATTAAACATGAAGTCTATGTGAGGACATGCAACAGTTTCTTTGTTAATTGAGGAATTTATCCATCAGTTAAAGAGATAAGGATGAGTTCTAATTTGAGTAGGAATTATTTGGCTCAGTTAACTGAGTTAAGTCCAGTTATATTTGATTTAAACAGTTTGTTTAAATTAAGTTCAGTTAGTTAAAGCATGCTAGCATATAATTGTTGTTCTTCATATAACTGAATATTCTCTCATGAATAACTCATGCATGTTAGTTCAGATAGAGACCCAGTTGAGATCAGAGAAGGGACAGTGTACTATCAATTGGATGAATATTTTTCCTATAAAGTAAGCTCATCCATGATGACGATTTATCTCCTTCAGGACTGTGTAGTTGGATCAGAGGTTAGTGAGTGTGTGAAGAAGCCAATTCACACAAGTGGTTGCACTAGACCCCAATCAGAATTGCGGAAATAAATAGAGGGCTTGGAGGGTAGACCAGAGGTCAGATAGAGGCCTTTGACTGTCTATGAGCAATAGAGGTATTGCAAAGAGAGAAGGATAGCTTTTGAGCTGATTCTTTTTGTAATACTAGCTATATTTCCACTTGTATGATAATACTGAGTTCGGGTTTTAGGATGAGGCTTTCCCCTGGTTATATCTTATGTGTTATGTGTGATTGATTTCTCCATATCAGTTATATGTGTTCTTATTAATGTTTCTCATGTTTGATTAAGCTTCTGCTAAATTGGTTGTAGAAGTAGATCAAGTATTTTGCTTTAATCTATTGCATTATCAGATGATTTACAGTGGGAATTTCTACACCGATATGGGTCACACACCATCACCAAGGCTTTAAGTGACAATGGCTTCGAGCTCAACATCCCATTGTTCCTTGGTCTGCACCCAGTGTTTAATGTAGATCACCTTCGGCCATACTTTCCACCATTGTTGGACACATCTGACATTGCAAAACAAATCATACCAACAGAGCTCAACCCATACTACATGGAACATGCCACCACTAATTAGATCATGGACAAATAGATCAAGAACACTCACCAATAGAGGATACAACTATATCAAGTTGTCAAAGTAGACCAACTCCTTCACCAGGGCAAGTGGTTCACTAGGGACCAGGTTCAATAGAAATTTCCTCACCTCATAGAGGCTCTGCACGCAATGAGGACCATTGCTTCCTAAGGGGGGAGGAATGATCCAGGTGGATATCAGTGGCCACCTACCTATTCCACATAGACCCCCCAATTAGTTTCATCTCTTTCTTTGTTCATTTTAGCATTTAGTATTTTTAGCTTTGGGGTCCTGAACTTCCATAGCAGTTTTGACTCACTAAACAACGTTTTTTTCTGGTTCTACACAAGCCCATAGCCATAGGTAGGGGATTATGGTGAAACATGTAGTACTCAAAGAGACCTTTCCAATGAGGCATCGTACATGCCAAGCAAAGATAATATGACCAAGTTGCGACCCTAGGAAGTTGGTTTCCAACTAACCCCAACGAGGCCCACAAACCCTTGGTGTTACATCTCTTGGGTTTAGGTTTTTGGTTGTTTAGGGTTTTCTTGTGTTTTCCAATAATAAATAGGCCCTTGAGCCTCATTGTTACACAGTTCAGAGGCATGTAGCCGCCACACCTTTTCTTAGGGATAAGCTACCATCGCTCGAGCTATCTTATATCCATTTTGTTTGTAATCATAGTTCAATATTTTTCTATTAATGAAATGAAGTGTTTTCCTGTTACATTAATGTTTTTATGATTATATCTGTAAGTTTTTTCGTTCTTATGTAAGTTCGGATAAGGTACTTTCATTCACATATCTAGATTTGAAAGATTAACTATGGTTAGAGTCATATACACGAAAAAAACTCATCAAAGTACTACTCAACTTTAGCCCACCAAGAGCTTGCTTACTAGGTGCATGATTTAGTTTTGCATTGCATTGCATTTCAAGCAATTTTTTATTCTACATTGCAAAATCCAAGACGATAGATGTTGAGAAAATTTAGGGAAAATATAATTATGGTTTCTTTTATAATGTTTTCTCTTGTTATATTGACAATTCTTGTGATATAATGTTAGTTCATCATCATCATAAGTAGTCAAACTTTCATACCTTAAACTTGAATAATATTTCATATCCATCTTGAGATCTTCTACTAGGGTTTTTGACATAATCCCAAGATTCCAAAGTCAAATCTTAGGTATTAACAACTTAATAGTAAAGAAATTATTTAAGTCCCAGAAACTAGACTTAACACCCACAAAATCAAATATTGTACTCTAGCGTTTCAACAATATGATTTTTAGAATTTCATTACAAACTTTACTAGGTTTTGATACAAAACCTAGAACTAGCAAGCTTACATCTAGGGTTTCATTCATACTAATCTTTTGCATGGATACAAACATTATACCTTAGCAATTTTGACTAGGGTTTCAATAATTCACCAAACCTTAAAGGTTTAGAGTTTTATGAAAACCCTAAAATATTAGGGTTTTACCAAAGTATAACCAAAAAACTAAATATTGTTAGACTTACAAACCCAGAGTAGACTTTAAATATTATCGACAATATATTGTAAGCATCAACCAGTTAGAGTTTTATGGTGAACCAAAAAAATTAGGGTTTCCAAAAGAAAAGAACAAATGAAAAGAGATATGACAGAGGTAGATTCAATCTAGTGATTGATCTTCCTAACAATAATCTTTTACAATTCAAAATCCTAAACATAAAATAGTTAGTAAGATAAGGAAAATTAAAAAAAAAAAAAAATACAAATAGACATACCTGGAGTTACTCCTTTTACAAACCTTGTAGGGTTTTTCCTTGGATTTCTCTCTCTCATGAATCACAATTTATACCTACAATACTTAATGACAAGTACAACAAAGAAAACTATATGATACCAAAAAATGTGAATCCAATCTAGGATTTCCTAGGAAATTAAAGTTTCCAATTACGAACTTTGGAAATCAAAATATCTTTTACAAACTCTATGATTGGGGTTCTTCATGAGTTACCTAGGGTTTTACACTATTGGATAGAAACTACAAATCTTAAATTTTCTAAACCCTAAGATGACTCAAATATTGATCATACATATCTTATAATACATACCTTTTCCTTTGTTTGTTTCATTGAGCTTGTTTCCTTTTGCAAACTGAAGTTAAGTTGTTGGATAACCAAAACATAAAAGATAAAGGTAGTACTTACATGAGATAGATGAGGTATTGGTGCCAAGGATGCTAGAGAGAATTCCTCATAACGATTTCATGATCTACATCGCTTGCTTGTAAAATTTGATCCATCTAATTGTTTGTTCCATGGTTATTTATGCTTATTTATATAAATTGGCATGTCTTATTCACTACCAATTAGAATTGGAATTCATGAAGGTGACTATAAGAGGTATTCTTTGTCGACATATGTTTATTGCTACATAACTTGAAGTTTCCCATCAACGAACACAACAAATAATTCTTTCTTAGAGACTGTATTTATTGGGCCCTACTTTTTTACCCTTTTTCACATCTTATCCCACTACTTTTACTATCATTTACCTTACTTTACCCCTTTTTCGTACCCTAAAACCACTACACACTAGTTAAACCACGTTACTTTACAATGGAGGTAAGATTTATTAAAAGTTCTATTTTTGTATGTCTTAGATTGGTTTAGGTAGATGTTAAATACTTTTATAACTATTTATTCAATTTGAATGGTCTATAGAAGGAATATTGAATATAGACAGACATTTGAAGTGCATGGATAGGTCATCAATGGTACAACAATAGTCCAGCAATGCATCAACCAGTGATTTTTGGAGCTTCCATTCTATAATCATTTTTGCACTTAATTCAGTACTCTACTCAGCATCATGAAACCAAGTCAACCATCGACATCCAAAAATAGTATTTCTTACTCTCGGACATGGAATTAGTTTCTTTGGTTCAAGGATAGTTCCAAAATTGGAATAATTCAATTACAATCCGAGTGAAATAATACTGAAGATTTCACTTGGCTTAACTTAGTTTAAATCCCAAATATTTTTAGTCTCTTTAATCAATCAGTTGTAACTATTTGATCAACATGAACTCTTTAAAAGGCCCAATGTTTTATATGTAAAGTTACACATATATATGCACACATATATATATGCTTAGGTTGAGCTGGTGATTGTGGCATGACACTCCTTGATTCTGGTCTATTAAGACTAAACTCTCAAACTGATATTTTACTAAATTTTTTAATATAATTATTGTCTCATATTTTACTCTTATTTAAGTGTACATGTCTCTTTAATATGCAATTATTGAATTATATTAGGGTTCCTCTAGGTTATGGCAAGGGTCCACCACAAACCTTGTTCGAGTCCTAACAATTTTAGTATGTAGGAAGTCTACTTCAATTCATTAGGTAGAAATGCACTTAAATTCTCATTTTCTTTCATTAGTGGCTTATAGAATTCTTGCACTTATTTCCATACTTAAGTTTCTTTCAAACATTTTCATAGATCTGAGTTAAAGATAACAAGTGTAATTTTGTTGAGTTTTCGCAAGCCATGGAACATTGTTATGAGCATACTCTGTACATTTTAACCCTATGATTATTCTTCCAAATTTGTGAATGGTGGAAAAGCAAGTTTCGATTTAAAATGAATTTGTGGAGTACATTCTTATGTTTTAAATTGAATCTCTTTTCTCGGATGGAAGTGTTTCATTGCTTATGAATCTATCTATTAGTGGTATGATACTCTTGTAGCTTATGCTCTCTTTGAATCGCCATTATCGATCAGAGACAGAATGTTATTTCTATTATAGATTGTGTGGTAACATTTAGGGAACTGCTTTTGATTTACAATATCGTTGTTTGATTTCTTGTGCCAGATTTACTTGAATCATAATGCAATAAAAATTGGAATAGATAGTTGGTTATTTGTTTGATTTCGTAAGAAGCTTTAATTAGATTTATTTATGTTCGTCATTAGATAACTTGAATTTGTACATGTTGATTCAAATTAGTTCTAAGTTAAGAAATCGTTAGTTATGTCTTTTAAATGTTGAGTTTTCCTTGAATATAGTAGCACATAATGATTGATTTGAGTTATCATTGAGTTTACTCTTGGTTCATAGTACCCCGAGGATTAGCTTGTACATCGGTTTTGAATAGGGTTAATGTTAAATCATTTTGTGAACGTAATTAGTGATAGTTGTCCATTTTCTTCCCAAATGAGTTTTTGAGTTAAATATATCTTAGTTAAGAATAGAATAAGGATTTAAGTTTTAAATAGAAAATAGATCTCATTAATGGTAATTTAGATTACAATGAAATAGGCTTCCTCACTTCAGCAATTCTGGGAGTGATTATTAGACATAGAGTTGATAATTTCATACTTAATTTCATACTAGAACTGTATAGGGTAAGTTTGAATATGGATTGGAATATATTGCAACTCGAGGTTTACGAACTCCAATTGACAATTTAATTTAGGGAATCCAACGACATATAAAATCCCTAACATTTTTGGCATCATTTTCAGGGAGTTCCAAATGGTCCAAGTAATATTTTTTCTAAGAGTTTTGTGTGTTAAGAATTTTGCAAGGAAATGAGAGGTGAAGAGTGTATGGTAAGATGTGTGTGAAGATCCATGCATCCACTATGGTGGGGTTTCTCCAAAATCTGATTGTCTTTAGTAAATTTTTGTAGTGTTTTCTTTTTCTTATGTTCAAAAGTAAAGGTAGTCCTAAAGATAGTAAGGGTAGATTTATTCAAAGTAGAAAATCATTTTTAGAATTATTTGGTCCCATGAAAACACCCCCAACTAATCCCCTAATCATCCACGAGTATCAGAGAGGAGGAATAAATATCTACCACAAATGTGGCCTCAGTAAAATAAGTATCACATCGAGGGAAGAAAACACAACCCCAAAGTACACCACAATAAGAACAAGTCATCATAGGGGCTACTGTGAGCACACAATTGGTGGTAGTTTCACAAGTAGAATCAACAGTAAAAGGACCTCAAAGGGATTTGGGACCTGGATATATAAGGACCAATCCAGTTGAATCTTCTTCTATCTAGAATATTGTGTTTGGGCTTACTTCTAAACCTGTAATAAATATGGCTAACAGAGGAAGTGGTGAGGAGAATAGAATTGGTGACCGAAACAACAACAAAAATAATGGTGGGGCCAATGTTGGGGATAATGAAAGAATCCATACTTTACTCAACAAGAATAATGACCAAAGAAATGGGCCAAGATGGGGACCTGAGGAAAACAAAGAAGATTCAGATACTACCTTTGGATTTCCAATACTAGACATCACTAGAAATATTACTCTGAAGAATATACCTTTGGCATCTCTTCCACTTTTCCATGGTACATCCTCTGAAGACCATGACTCTTTCCTATTTGAATTTGATATTCTTTGTAGAATTTATAATTATTACGATGATGCACACAAACTTAAGTTATTCCCTGCCATCTTGAAAGATTCAGCCCTGAGATGGTTCATGAGTTTGGGAAAACACACCATTTACTCATGGGATGACATGAAGTATTTCTTCCTTAAGAAATATCAAGATTACTATAAAAGCAGAGATGTTAATGATATTTTTAGGATGCAACAAATGGAGGATGAGAGTTTGGAGGAATACCTTGAGAGGTTCCTTTATAACTATCACAAATCACGACTGGGTAATCTGGATGAGAGAACCTTTAGTATTGTCTTTTTGAAAACGTTAAGGGAAGAACGCATTAAAACACTAAATCTCCTAAGTTATATTGATATCTATAAGAAGGCCTTTTCTGAAATAGCTAAATTGTGTAAAACCTATTCTAGAAGTCAAGCTAAGGTAGGCAAAAGAATACGGGACAGCTCAAGGGATTATGTGTCTAGGAATTCGAAACCAACACAAGGTGGTGTCACTAGAGTTGATTTGGGGAACCTCTTGGAAAAATTTAAAATAGATATCCTAAACACCATTACTGGCCAACTAGATACTCTAAAAATTAAAAAGAAACAAGAAGAAGAAAAGGTTTCCTTGGCAGTTTTCTATCCTAAATACAGACGTAAGCATGCTGAAAGAGAATTCCATATTAATGTGGTAGAGGTGTGTGGGATATTTACACATGATCACTCCACTGGTAAATTCCAATCCCTTCCTGGATTACAAGCTATTTACAAAAGGGGTACCCGAGACTAGTGAGTTTCCTCAATCAATTTGGAAACCATCATGGAGGGGCCCAACAATACTATTTATCAAGACCCTAATATGCAAGGTTTTTCTCAAAATCCGCCAAGGAATCCTTGGCCACCTTATCCTTCATGGCCTACACAAAAACCTCAAAGTTCACCTTGGAACCAAGGGTAGAGAGGAAATCCTTATGGGAATAAATTTTGTCCTCCAAAACCAAGCACCTCAATACCCTCAATATCAATGTCCACCCTACGTGCCTTATGAATCCAATATGCCTTAATTCTAGCACGAGTATAATTCATCTTACTTTTAGCAACCTTAATTGCCACTACCACCTCGAATACAACAAACTTTATCCTTACCTCAAAGAACTAATGCATCTTCATAGCAAGTGCAACAATCATTTAATCCTCCTCACCCAACTCAGTTGCCTACACAACCAATTGCTAATCCTAATAATATACCTTCTCAACCTGTACAAAATATTGAGCTGCAACCTTTTCCCACTTATGTCATTATTGCCTTTCCTTTAAACAAAACTCAATTAAGATATGGGAAAATGGTTAATAAAAATAAATCAGTTGTAATCATTCAAGAGGAGGATCCTCATGTAGAACTTGAGGATAAAACCAATAAACAAACAGAAAATGAGAAAAATAGTTAAATAAAATAACCATAACAACTTTTAGAACCTAGGGATCCTCCTTATCTAGAGAGATTGCTCGTGAAGAAAATTAAAACTCCCATGGAATATGAATTAGAATCTAAATTGAGGAATGTCTACACAAAAATTCCTTTCCTACAAGCTATTAGAGACATTTCTATTTATACCAAGATCATTAGGGAGCTTTGCATCAAAAATCCAAGAAGAAAGAAAAGTAAATATCATAATATCAAATTAATTAGTGAAATGTCAGAAATGATCTCTCGATTACCACCAAAATATGATGATCCAAGGAACCTTGTGGTAAATATAGAAACCAATGGAACTTTTTTGCCCAATACTCTAGTGAATTGGGGTAGCCATCAATGCAATGACCATGGGCAATATGCCATTATTACAATTAAAAGAATTAAGGCCTACACCCATTGTGTTGGAGTTAGCATATAAGTCCATTGTTAAACCTGTGGGGGTCCTAGAAGACATAGTGGTAACAATAGATTTCTGGGAATACCCAATTTAATTCATTGTAATTTCTCCAAAAACAAGTAAACCTGAACATCCATTAGCCTTAGGGCGGCCTTGGATGGCCACTACTGATGTTGTTATTGTGTGAAGAAATGGGGAAATTACTATTTCCAATGGGTCACAAATTCAAACACTAACTATTTTCCCTACTGCCCAATTGGCTTCTGAAGTACCTCTTTGGTTGGAAAATACCTATGGGGAAGAAGATTGTATGCTCCCCTTATTAACTTTAGAAAAATCAAGAGGGCTTCAAGAATAGTCTGAAGAACAAGTTTTGCAACAATTCTTGTCTGATATCAATTGCATAGATTATCCTATTTCTTTTAGTGGCTATCATCATGTTTTTAGTAGTGAATTTTAGGAAACTTGTCACCCTACTGAGTTTGCATCAATTACTATGGCACCCTTGGAAGAAAATAGTGAAGCAAGTGCTCAACTTGTTGAAATCAGCAATGGAAAAACATTGTACATTGGTACATAATAGAAACAATAGGTAATAAACATTATTCAAAAACAGTTAGGAGAATTTGCTTGGATTATTTAGATATGAAAGGGAATCATTTTGATACTTGTACACACCACATTTACATATATGAAGGAATTAGGCCTGTTAGGCAGCCACAAAGATGAATGAATTCAAATCTCAAAGAAATTTTCAAAGATGAATTGCAAAAACTTTTAAGTGCGAATTTTATATATCCCATCTCTGACAATGAATGGATATCTCCCTTGGTCATAGTTCCAAACAAAAATGGGAAATGGCACATTTGTTTTGACTACAGAGAGCTAAACAAATCTACCTTGTGGGATTACTCTCCTTTACCTTTTATTGATCAGGTTCTTGATACATTGTCAGGGAAAAAGTACTTCTCTTTCTTAGATGGGTACAGTGGCTACAATCAGTTCAAATAGCTCCAGAAGACATGAGAAGACTAATTTTCCCTACCCATAGGGCACCTATTCTTACATAGTTGTTTATTTTGGCTTGTGCAATGTTCCAACTACCTTTTAGAGAGTTTCCTTAGCTATTTTTGTTAATCTTATACATGATTATGTAGAAGTCTATATGGACAACTTCACAGTGTATGGTGATGATTTCTAGCAGGCTTTGGAGAACTTGGAAAAAGTGTTGATTTGTTGTCAATAATCTCATTTGGCCCTTAGTAATATCAATTGTAACATGATGAAAACTAAGGGAATTATTTTGGGACACCATGTGTCACAAGAAGCAATAAAAGTTGACCCTTGCAAAAATTGAGGTAATATCACATATTTCCGTCCCAATATTGCAAAAGGAGGTAAGAAGTTTTCTGTGACATGCAGGGTACTATAGGAGATTTATTGAAAATTTCACTACAATTGTAGCACCTATGTTTAAATTGCTTACTAAAGATGTTGATTTTATATGGGATAATGATTATCAAAATTATTTTTAGGAACTAAAGGACAAATTTTCTACTGCCCTAGTATTGAGAGGACCTAACTGATCTCTCCCTTTGAACATTTGTATTGATGCATCAGATACATCCCTTGGAGTTGTGTTAGGACTCACATTCCTTGTGTTATTTATTTTGTTAGCAAAAATCTCTCACCTTCATAATTAAATTACACAACTACTGAAAAATAATTACTAGAAGTAGTCCATGCTATCAACAAATTTAGGCACTCTATTATTGGTTATGAAATGTTTGTCCATATTGATCACTCTACTATTAGATTCCTTATGAATAATCCAATTACTAATGGAAGAATTACTATATGGTTACTCTTACTTCAATAATTTAATATCACTGTGATTGACAAGCCTGGACGAGATAATTTAGTTGTAGACTTCTTGTCCCAAACAAATATTGCATAAGACATAGCTCTAGTACCAGTTTCAGATGACTTTCAGGATGAGAATTTATTTGTTCTTTCAACACATACTCCTTTGTTTGCTGATGTGGATAACTATATGGTTGTAGGTAGGTTTCCACAAAATCTATCCACCAGTGACAAGTATAATATTGTGCAATGAAGTGTCAATTGTTCTTGGATAGAGGGGGAATTGTACTGCACAGGGCCTGATTTAATCATGAGAAGGTGTGTGTGGGAAGATGAAATGTAAAATTTCTTGAGATATTTCCATAGTGAACCCTATGGTGGCCATTTTGCAGAGAAAAGAACATCTTTTAAGATCCTACATGCAGGTATTACTGGCCTACACTCTTCAAAGATGCCAAAAAGTTCATTTCTAGTTGTGATGCTTGTCAAAGAATGGGGAGGACTATTCCAACTGATGAAATGGATCTTCAAACTTAGATATCAATAGAACCTTTTAAGAGGTGGTGTTTCTTTTGTGGGCCCTGACCTAGGTTTAGCATTAGTCAGCCAAACAAATCCCTACACTATTGGTCCTTTCGGCATTAGCCTACAAAGCACACACCAAAGTCTCACCCGAAGTAGTATGTGGGATGTTGGAACCAAGTTTATGCACCCTGAGACGGTCATGGTGTCGATTTATACCCCTTGCTCCTGCTTTCATGCAGGTCGCTAAGCATTAGGGCTTATCAATCTACCCTCTATCCTACCCTTCAGTACCTCTGTGAATGTGTACGATTGACCTTCACGTAGCCCTAACCAACGGTTTAGGTACTTTCACGCTTCTATGACGATGTATTATATAGGTTCTCAAGTTATCTCAAGTGTTTTATTTATTCTACCAATCAATTACAGTTATCGTCATGTAAACTGATATTCTTACTTGCATTCAATTAACAAATATAATCACATACATTCGCCCATCAAATAAACATTGTAATATAAACCCAGATTGTAATGCAATATAATCAGATGCATTAACAGAGACTAAATACGTAGTAATTGCAGAATACTCCTCTTTATTGATATCTCTAGTTTAATACAGACTCTATCCACCCTATGCACACCCCTACAGGGGTTCGCGCACTCAACTGCGAACTTCTACCCTTGGCCTCTATGCACTCCGCTGCAATACCTATGCTAAGACTCTCACTCTTAGCCCTTCACAGACTCATCAACACTTCTGCTTAACTACTAACTCCTTTTTATTCTACTTAGAGCTTACTTACTTAGCTCCTCTTTATACAATCCCATGGTCCATGGACCATGTGTAGATATTTACAGCCGACTTGACACTTTACAAAATAAGGGCGAACAGCCCTTTATGACTCTTGACACCTTCGCGCTTCGCACCACAAAATGCGGAGAATTTACAACTTTATTACAAAATTGTCCCAAAACACGGGCTTTTAGCCCCAAAACCTCTCTTGGGGGAACCCATTCCCAACAGACCACCAACAAAAACATGGTGATTCACCCTCGAGTCACTCTGCGAGTGTAGAGATCTTGATGCAAAGACCTCCCAGCTTGACCTATATGACTACCACCTCAGCAGTGCACTGTGCAGCCGCCTGCTTCACTTCTTCAACCAATTGCTTGGTCAATGGTCTTGAGTTGTCAGCCTAAAGCTTCTACTGAGTCACTTGAAAACTACCAATCTTTCCTTCAATGGAGGTCGTGATCAAATATGCCTCTTCCAACCAAGGCTTCAAAGGCACCTTGAGCACTGCCTCTTTGTGCTGAGCTACATCTACCTGTTCCTTCATCAAGTGTACATCATTGCTGAACAGATGATCATCCAAATCAACGGATGATGTGTCCATATCATCAGTCTGTCACACAGACGATTGTCTGTCCTATGTACATGAAAATGAATTTATAAAGCTGAGCATGGGAATTCCCACCTCAGCTAGGTCATGAAAAAAATGTTGTCAAAATAATGTATTGTATTGTATCTTATTACAGGTCGCCTCCCAGCTCAGAAAAACTTCAGATCCTCATAGTAAAGCATTTCACCCAACATCAGAAAGATTAACGACCTCATGCTTTAGCGGGCAACTGTTATAGACATTTTTGGGCACTTCAACCCCAATCATAAATGTCCATAAAATGAGGGCTCATAAGTCCCTAAAAGTGTTGTTTCACTGCCTAAAGGAACAAGGTCAGCTGATTACATCATCTCCCAGAAATTCTCCACTGAAAACTACTCATAAATGGTCAAAACTGGACCATACTGAAAGCTCAGTGCAGAGGGTGCGATGCATACTGAATTGCTCCTCTATAGGGTGCGATGGTCAGGAATGGACAAATGGCAGGGAGAAAATGTGAGGTGCAAGATCATGGAATCTTCCAGAAGCTTCCCCTCTGACACCTACCTCTCTGTTTTCGACCAGGGATGAGTACGAGATCATCATTCTCCAAGTGGAAGTAGGAAATATCAGAGAGAGGACACTAATCAATATCCCAGAAGATGACTCACCTCTCTGTAATCATCTATATATGGATCCCTCATCACAGAGATCTAGAGGCTGGAATTTTGTATCTTATAGAGAAGTGCTGTTGGTTTTCTGGTGTACATTCATAGTGTTGGGTGATCTAAGCTTTGCTTGAGGTGAAGAAGGGCTTCCTAGCTGGAAGATGATGCTGGGTCAGAACATATGGTTGTAATCCTCTTGCTACTTTTCATCTTAATAAAGCTATTCTAGTTTTCTTCCATATTCTTGTGTACTTGTTTATATATGCATTTATATGGTTAACACACATCTGGTCCTGTGTTATTTATGAATATAGATCTTTGTTCCTTCGATAGTAGTATGTTGTTGTGATTCCACAGGTTCTCTTTGAAGTTGGGCAGGTGAAGAAGAAGTGGCGAAGCTCTATCAAGAAGGAGAGGAAATCAAGCGCAAGACTAAGGTTGGTCTTCTTGGTTCTCCTCTTGCCTATTTTCATAAAAGAAAACAAAAGTAGACTTTACTTTTTTGTTTCTAAGATAGCCACCCATATTAGTGGTAATAGCAGCATCTGAGTGGACACTATTCCCGGTAACAAATTGGCGACCATACTGGGAGCGACTAGATTTTTTGTTAGCCTATCTATCTTTGTTTCTTTTATAAACTTACAGACTGAGCCTGAAGTCAAGCCAGCTAGCCTTCGAACTGCATTTGTTATGCAAATGCAAAGTAGATCAATGTTGCTTCATTCTATCTCCAGGTTTTGTTTATGAATTAAACAATAGATTTGCAAGCAATCTAATTTCCCTAAGTGGTGGCTCTAGTAACCTCTTTAGATCACCCCTGTGTTTTACATACACTAAACATTACTTACTCGGCCTAAATCCCTGAACTAAATTGCAAACTGTGAGTGAAAACTTGTTTAAAGTCTCACATTGGTACCATCGCACCCTGCCTTCAAGGCAGACTATATGCATCGCACTTCCTGAGTGCAGTAGGTATGTTGCATACTGGTTTCACTATGTAACAAGTGCAATGGTCAGGGAGGGTTAACTTTACCCTCAGACTGTGGTTTTTTCTCACTGTTTTCAGCCCTATTCAGGAGTTTTACTGTCTATAGTCAGTGTATTTCTGTGAAAACCCCCTTCTCTTGCATTATTCCACCTCCTTAGTGCAAAGAACTGTAAGTGTTTTTTATGTATTGTGCGTCATTTTCAGTTCTCTTTTGCAAAAAGTAGCATAGTCAAACTATCGTTTCTAGATCTGAAAGTGTCGTAGCTATCGTTTTTCAGTTTTAGAAAACAATCCCATTGTTCTGGATAGTCGATTATACAGTTACTATTGCATATGATTTTAATTAGTAGTTTTTAAAGTGTCGAAAAGCATTTTTCATTTCAAAATCACAAAGTGTCTCTCTTACCTTCACGTCATTTTGAAAAAGAAATTTGTTGAGTACTGACACTTTAAAAGTAATTCAGATTTGCACATAGCTTTCTTATCTTCATTCATACATTAAGAAGGCTGAAAACAAATACATGCATGTGCATTTATATTTTGACTGCTTGGTTTGATTTAGGACTGTGCATTTAGCGTGTGCTTTGTGCTCTTTGCAGAAAGATTCTTAACTTTCTTTCCTTAGTAGCTAGGATTTTCATTGACGAAAGAAGATAAAACATTTGTTCATCATCTTAGACTGCATTTTAGGAATTATATACACATCACATGGTGAACCTGAAAGGAAAATTGTTAAGCAATATCAACTTAAAATAAATTTAATGAATCTAACAACGCTTTGGAACTTAACGCACAACATCTAGAGATCTAGGCTAGAGACGTATTATGGCGTCGTAAAACCTAGTAACTGTTGTTTTCAGTGTTGGTTGGGTGATTCCTCCACTCTCAGACGGCAAGTGCCAATACGGACTTGTGCTCCCACATACCGTCAAGTATATATTGGGAGACCACAATAGGCTGCATCATTTATCCTTAGGAAGCCGTGTCTACTACCCTATCGATCGCAATGCACTGGACACAACATTCGGGAAGATTGACTGTCGTACCGTAAAAAGTATTCTGCGGTTTTGTGATTGGTTTGGTAATCCTCTATGCCTAGATTTCCAGAGAAGTCCATTTTGCTCCTTTTCAGACTCCTTAAAGGAAAAGGTCCTCTGAGCACTTGTCACTTCAGGCTCAATAAAAATCGAAGGCGACTAGAGTCATCTTTTGTTTTTTCTCGACTCTTTAAAATTGAAAAAACAAGTTGTGTCAAAGCGTCTAAAAATTTATTTTAATCGGAATAGCATCACAAATTCCCCCGTTGATCTTCAGGTTGAGAAAATGGAGTCTACCAACCAAGGATTTCCCCTTGAAGGAAATTCTAGTCCCTTCTCCTCTTGGGGAGATGTTGGTCCACCCCATATGGCCACTTTGTCACTTCCAGGATTGACAATTGGTTTGCCTGTCTGGCTCTTCTCTACCTCTGTCATTCAGAATCTCGTAATTCCCTAGAACGTCTATCAGCAACTTAAGACAAACACTAGAGTTGCCTCCCACCTTCTACATTCATCTGATTTCTCCCTCTCCTCCTTCCTCTTCACATTGATAAAGCCGATAGCTAAAAATCAAGTAACTGAGAAGAAGAAGAAGCAGAAAGAGAAAAAGGAAAAGAAGAAAAAGGAACCAAAATTGAAAGCGGGCAACCAAGCGTCGTTTAGTGAAAATTCTCACACCGCATCGTCAAAACCTAAATCTCCTTGTGTCATTTGCAATGGAGACCACTATCACCAAGATTGTCCCTGGATCCCTCAGATCTTAAGGGACTGGTCTCCTCATTTGCACAATCCGGTAGCGTCAACCTCTGGCGATCATGTTGAATGCTCACCATCAACCAGTGAAAGTGAAGCACATGGACAAAGAAGGAATCCCATATTTCCTTGTAAGTTGTGTGAAGGCAATCATGTCATCCACCATTGTCCCTTCCTTGACGAGGCTAAAAGAGTTTTAGATGATCGTCAGGTTTCACTGCTATGACTTCCTCCTGGATATAAAAAACTCTTGCCATGTCCTCCACCAGTTGAAAATATGGCTGGCCCATCATTATGGTCGGTCGAAGAGTCTATCATTGAAAATGAACCCTCTGAATCCATACCAGACGAAAGTCAAAGGGTCGATACGGCAGTTGACCCGATCTTGCCTTCAGAGTGTTCATCTTCGAATGATACCGTCACTTAAGAGAAAGAGAACGACACTGTTCAAATTCTTTTCATCAACACAGACTCTGATGAGCTTGGGGGCAGTCCTCCCATTCCTTTATCACAAGAAGGAAGTTCATCAAAGTCATATCTGGCTGTCTATTCGGTCCCACCACCAAGCAACCTAGTCGTTTCCTTCAACTGGAATCTACTAGGCAGACCCCGTTTACCAGCCAGTGTACCATTCAGAATCATTGTACAAGCTTACAGAATGGTTATGGTTGGTACCATCATCGATGAAGGGGCTTCTGTGAGTATCCTTTCCTCAACTGCTTGGAAAGCACTTGGTTCGCCATCGCTTTTGCCTGAAATGAGTAATCTGACAGGCTTCGACAAAGGAACCAGTCGACCTTTAGAGATCCTTCCAAATGTGCCCATTACTTTGAGAAGGAAAATCGTTCACATGAACATGATGGTAGTTGAAGGACCCTTGGATTATAATCTACTCCTTGGACGCAACTATATTTATTGCATGGGAGCCATCGTCTCCTCACTCTTTAGAGTAATGTGTGTTCTGCACGAAGGCAGGATGGTCAAGCTCGTAGACCAAATGTCATTCCCCAATTCACACATCACAAACAGTCAAATTCCATCCTGTTGTGCCCTACAACAACCCCCCATTTCATATCAATATTATCCCAAAACCATAATATGAAATGGGTCCCTTTTTAATTTTTGTTTTAATTGGTATCGATTTAGTTCTATTCGAAAAGGACCAAAGAGATAAAATAAAACATTACTCAAAAATCCTTTTCAATAAACCAATTAAAAGTCTCAGCATAAATGATTAATCTTTTTTCATTGCGATAAAGCGATTGTAAGATCGCATATCCCAATGACAAGAGGAACACAACTTGAGGACATATTGGTTTACTCCGATGCGAAATCGCTATCAGATATCGGCGATAATGACTTAACGCATTAAAATCCCCCTTGCTCCTGTGAGATGCATTGGCGCAACTAAAAACATCAACTGAGGAAATGCTAAAATCCAAAGATGAGCAAATCGCTCAATTGTCAGCTCAACTTGAGCAAACGAAAAAGCTCCCGCAAGTAGATGAGTTTAAAGCAGAGGTATTTCAATTAAACAAAGCATTGATAAATCAAATGAATCTCTTGTGTCAGCAGATCACCCAGGCAAAACCATTGTGCGACTTAGTGGCATCCATAAGCGAAAAAGTAGAAAAGGCAAGGAGAGATTTGGATCAGGCCAAAGAAACATTGACAAATTTTCTAGAATGGCAAGATTCCGATCAGGGCCAGGCAGCTAACCTACCAAGAATTCTGGAATCACACAAAGAAATATTATTCACAGAATGGCAATCTTAGTTAATGAAGGTAGAAAGAGGATTTTAAGATGCAAAGCAACCACTAGTAATTTGGTTGAATTGGTAAATAATACTCTTTACTTTTCTAACATGATTTCCTAATGCACTCTAGGCCAATTAACAGCAACAAAGATGTTGGAACATTCATGCTACCCAGAGCTGGAGAAAAATGGAAGGTTAATTGCGAGAATCAATAGTTTGACATGGGATGCTTATTGGTTCTTTTTAGTGAAGCCGCACAGCCAGAGAGCTGCCCTCAAATGCCTCACAGATGGTATCGGGTATATCATACCCGATATTCAGGATGCCACCTTTGCTGCCCAACTCAGCTTGCGCCTCAACAGACCACCCGAAGTGGAGCCAATTCTTGCGATAAGCCAGCTTAGGTTTAAAGGCAAACAGCCTGAGTCATGATTCACATCGCTGACTGCCAGATCGCCCCAAGAAGATAGATAGTATTAATTGATGCCAATTTAGTAGGATTTTGTTTCATAGATTATTTTTAGCTTAGTAGTATTTATAGACCCTTTCATGCATTTAGAAAGGGTCGTAAAGTTTTATATATGACTTAAACCCTGAATTTGCACTATTGTACTTCAGGGATATTCTTTTATGAAACTGGAGCAATCATTCTGATTTGATAAGGAAAGTTTTTATACAAATGTGCACTATTGTCTTTGTTTGAAAACATTTCTGTGTTGAAGGAAGAATCTCAAATAGCGATTGATATTGGGATTGATTAGCAGCTCATATGGTACTATTATCTGTGTCTGTACTCATTCTTGTTATATAAATTGTCATTTGATCGCTCTTGCTATTATCGCTTATATATATGTGTTTTAATAGCATCCTTTATGCATCCCACTATTGGCTGTTTATAGCATGCTTTTCTTTTCAATCATATATGTATCGATGATATAAATGGTAAATGCAGTAATCTTGTGTTAATCGCTTTGTTTAACTATTTAGACGAAGTAATATTTGAATGAATATCCATGTCTATTTTACAGAGTCATCTACATGCCTATCAATAGACAAGGATTATTAAACGTTGCATTTCAAATGAATAAGTTGTTCCCGGGATTAGTATTATTTTTCATATTTTTGTTGATAGAATAAGCTATCCGCCTATCATTAGAACAGACAACTCATCACCCATCCACCCCTTTTATTCATTATCGGGAAACTGGTCCCTTTACATCCAGTCAGAGCCACCATCCCAAATGGAAAAGGAGTTGTACTAAGGTCCAGACCGGGTGGTTATCCCCCAATGTTGTTGCAGCGATTTTTGAGGCATCAACACATCCCTAAATGGTATTTTCATGCAAGGAATGTCTCATCGATCTCCATTTCGTCCACCTGATGAGCGTGAGTAATTCAGGAGGATGCAACTGAAACCCAAGGGGCATGCACCCTGGTCTGTTTCGATAGGAAAACCTTGGGTATAGAGTAGATTTCCGTGAGGGATATATGACTAGTCTGACGAACCCATCCTTACAGGAAAATGGGATCAGGCTAGAATAAGATACCTTTGTTAAAGTTATGTGAGTGGAGTATCTCTACGCCACTCCCCTTTGTCTATTTCAGTAGACATCGCCAAGGGAGCTTTCTGTCTGCTACGCAGATGGAACTTTCATGGTAACCTGGGAATTTTTCCCTATACCTAGGGGCATGCAAACCTTTCCGCATGCAAGCGAAGAGCGGCTATTTATTTTTTAAATTTGTAGGACCTCTAACCCTTTAAACCCATAAGGCTAGTCGTTTCCTAACTTGCATAAAGAAAGGATCCGGGGCAAAGCTTGAGAGATGTAAGCCCCTTCAAAATAGCATCTTGAGCGAGACATTCTTATCACACGAATGGCGAGCAATGTTACACAGGGTTCAAGCTCGTTAAAAAAAAAACCCTCCACGAGCAGTTTTAGTGCATAGTTCAAGCTCGTTAAAAAATAAACATAAGTCATGAGCACATGTTTCCCCCAGCATTTAAGCTCATTAAAAAATCAACCGGTAAATAACCATTGTGAATGCCTTATCGTTAGCTTTTGAGCCTTGGTCGTGGTCTCGCCATCACCTCCACTCTGTTTTCAGCCTATCATTCACCCCCATATGATTGTTTACCCCTTCGAGGAACATCTGCGAAGAGTGATTCTACTAGCCATCCTTGTGACACTGGCATGATTGGAAAATTCCAAATCTTACCTGGAATCAGCTGCTACCCGACACCATCACTCGTTCCTCGAAAATGAGTCTTCTTTAAGCTCTTTTCAACTGACTCGGAAAATATGAAAAGATTGCCAAGCGATTGGCCTCTCTGGCTCGTTAAAGCCATCGGAAGTGCTATCCCTCCTCTAGATTTTAATCTTTTTGGACCTGAGGGATTATTACACAAAAATATTGAGCGCTTGTCTTGTTCGGCTCGTTAAAACTATCGAAAATTCATCCCCTTTTGTATTATTTTACGCTTTTTCAGACTTAAGGGATTATATGATGAAAAAGAATCGTTGGAGTCTCCTTTCTGTTTCTTTTAGACTCTCTAAAATTGAAAGGGACTGAGTTATCTTTGTCGTTAAACTCGTTAAAACCAAATAGCGACAAACTCGTCCACATGGACGAGAACGAGTTTCATTGTTGCTAGGCTCGCTAAAATATAGCAACAGGTTCACCCGAAGGGCAGATTATAGAACAAGCATATGTTATCCTCCTCAAGCTTGACAAAAATAAAGAGGTACTGTTCAGCAATGACTGGGGAAAATTCGGAAGAAAACTTGAAGAAAATTTATTGGTAGCAAGTCACTCTTGAACATGACACTTTCCTTCCGCATCCATGTCGGGTTGGGTTGTTTCATTCACTAGTCATCACCATTGGTCCATCACACCATCCATATCTGGGGTTAACGCTACCAATCCATCGTCAGTGTCGGAGATATGTTCAAGAGAAGTCATTCATACAATTCACCTATGTCTCACCCACTGCAATACATTCATGCTCCATTCCTTCATGACCGCCATCCTGAAGTTTGTATCGTCATATTGTTTTCACCTCCAAAATCATTTGCTTCGTTCCATGTCATTGATGTGGGATTCATTAAGGCCCTCCTGTGATGGGTCACTTCTTGTCGACATCAACTCATTATCCAAGAAGTTGACTTAGGAACAACCCTTTCAGTACTTTGAAGCTTGCATGCCTCAATGGCAAGTTTCTCACTTTCGGTGACAGGTTTACACCAATGGCCTTCGACTGAGAGATTTTACATGGTGTTCGACACCAAGTCCTTTTTCACACCACGTGAATTGTACTGTAGTACCTTAAGGGTCATTGTCATTATTGGTGATTCCTCTCGCGCCTGTTAACAGCTTACATCATTGGCTGGTAATCAGGCAATGTCTTTCCATGCTCGACTCCAGAACATTTTCACATGGATCGACTTGTACTCCAAGTGAATATTGAACGAGTTTTGAAGACCCCGGATCTAGTTTCATCCATCCAGGTTGTGATATAGTCAGGGATATAAAGACATCAAGTGTACATCATTGTTGAATATATGATCATCCAAATCAAAGGATGATGTGTTCATATCATCAGTCTGTCACATAGACGATTGTCTGTCCTATGCTCATGAAAACGAATTTATAAAGCTGAGCATGGGAATGCCCGCCTCAGCTAGATCATGAAAAAAATGTTTTCAAAATAATGTATTGTATTGTATCTTATTACATGTCACTTCCCAGCTCAGAAAAACTTCAGATCCTCATAGTAAAGCATTTCACCCGACATCAGAATGATTAATGACCTCATGCTTTAGGGGGCAACTGTTATAGACATTTTTGGGCACTTCAACCCCAATCATAAATGTCC